>JAGFPH010012771.1:14553-28809 GCA_018207615.1 Philaenus spumarius | reverse complement strand
CATGTAATTATTAAATAATTCCTAATCCTACACTATTAATCCTAACAACACACCCTCCGGAAAAATGTCGTCCCCGACGTTTGCTGAAGTTGGGGAAAGTTCCTGGGAGATGCCGTCATCCATACTATCCTATTCAACATGTACTTCAAGTATTTTCTCTTTCTAAATGAACAATTAAACAGCAACAACAATTATATCCTAATATTCCCTAATATTTACAATAATAATACAAAAATTTAATCCTAATATTCAAAGTTCAATGTCTGATGTTGACGACGTGATGCTGATAAAATTCCGCTGTAGAACTTGAGTCGCCCCCTGCACATCTCCGTCGGCCGCTACAGCCTTGTCTGCCGCTTTCACCGTCGTGCTGATAATGCTCCTCTGGCTGGTGATCACTGCTGTCTTCAGTAGGACGTATTGTATTATAGTCGTCCATCCTAGAACATACTTGATTTCCATTATTATCTGAACATATAGTTATTCGCCTCGTTGCTCTCCTCTAACTATTGCTGGCTAGAACTAAGCAAACATCATGTTTTAATATTCATAATGTAAAATTCGGGGAAAAGCTTCATTACACTGTACCCGAGAAACCGCTCTGCTATTGTGGTTGTTTTGCCTTAAAATATATATATAAAAAAAAAAAAATAGCAATGAATCTAATTTTAAATGATCTATTTATGTCCTACACAATCAAAACTTAAGAAAAACATGGCCTAAAACAATATTTCTAACATTTCCTTATTTATAATGTTCTCTATGCAAAATAAATCAAATACTACAAATGAAGACTTGTAACTGAATAATAACCATTGATCTCTTTCTATTAATAAATATCACTATCAGCATGTTATGATATTCCACTGACAAACGAATTTAGCACAGCAAGCAATAGGCTATACTGCATATTTATCTCATTCATGCATCCTACAACTTGTAATACAATACACCTTTTTCCAATGTGTACTACTTATATTGCCTGTAAGCAGTTATTTCGCTGACCCAGGTTTATGCTGTACTATATTAAATTGTATTTAACTCCAATGCTAATATGTTCAACCTTGAACTTAAACTGTTATTATTCTTTAGTCTAATACTAATATTCCAAAGATCCTAACTGATACTCAAATTATCTTAGGCCACTAATCATCCACTTAAATAAAAATCATATATAACAGAATCTTTCATCACGTATCTACAAAAATCTCTTAAAAAAACTCATAAAAATCCACCAAAACGTAGCGCATCCCGGAAATTGCTCTCAATGTCATAATTATGATTGAACACTGACAAAACAGATCTCTAATTAGTATTGTCTACGGCCAGTTTCACCAAATCCACCAGCTTTCCACAATAATTAATTAGATTTATCTGTCAAATCCACACTAAAAAAATAAAAACAAAAACACTACCACTCAAATACCACCTATCTGCGAAACTAACACTGCTCAAGATAGCTCACGTGAGTCAAATGTGAAACTACCGAAACAAAAGATAATATATCCTACACAAAAAAATACATAAAATACTCTTAATCCAAACACATGAAATACACTGAAACTACAAAAACCTGTCCCGCCAACCTGTAATACAAAACACAAAATATCCTACTCAAAAGTTCACTAAAAATAATAAATAAAATATTAACCATCAAAATCTCTCACACAAAAGAGTCTCAAAGAACATAATCTGCCTTTTTTTTAATTTATAACAACACAATATTCACACAATATAAAATAAAAACACTCAAAATGTATCTAATTTCAAAACATAAAATATGCTCAAACCAATATACTACTCTTTATATTCGCGCAAACCAATAGACCTAACACAAAATCAATACCTTCAAAGCAACATTTAATTCAAATAAAGGTCTATAACCAAGTCTCTCTCACACAAAATACCATAAAAACAAACGCAACCTTCACTCTAAAAACTCCAAAATAAAAACTCCTAATGCAGTACAATTATAATTTAGTTAAAGACCTAAAAATCGCCGCCTCCACCATTTATTACGAACCATATAAATAATTTTACCCAAAAATTTAACCATGAACCTCAATGAACTGCTACTCGAACCTTCAATCCTTCTTCGTACAAAAACAAAACTGAAAAATACGGCCGATCCGTCAACAAAAATTTAATGCAATTCTATTGTTTCAGTAAAAACTGAACACCAGCCGATGCCCATTTGTTAGGGGTAGAAATTATCTGTTTAACTGCCCAGGGTTCTAAATGACGGATCACTATAAGGTTCAAGGATTATAATAATAGAAATCAACCAATTCATATACCTTGCAATTCTTATATTTTATAATTAAGTGGTTCAGTGGTAGAATGACACTATTTTAACAATTAACAAACAACTACAATACCTAACTGACTTTACATCAAATAACAACATCTACTAACTTTATATTAAATAACAACGCTAACTGACTTTACATTTAAATATCAACACTACTGATTCTATCTATAATTACTATTAATTATATCCCAAGACGAAACACTCACAATAGCAATGACCAAAATACAGTTCTTAAAATATGAATATTAGACAGTCTGTTTGCCTACCTTCTGTACCAGTACTCCCCAAGTATGTTTCAGCTGGATCCGCCGAACACTATAGGCTTCGGCCTACACCGTATATCTTTCCCAAAACACTGCCCTGTCCCATCAACAGGGCTCCCGGCCGTCTTCCAAAACTATCTGTTCCCGTATCTAGGTCAGTAGGGCCCTTTTATAGTGAACTGAGTTGACATAACTAGGTCTTTAAAGTATGCCTAGCTTCTGTCAGCACTTACACAATATCTTACAGTCTTATCCAACCATGTTCTATATTCTGTGTTCTCGCCTTGGGACTTATAAATCTTAAACTACTCTTTATTACATGTAATTATTAAATAATTCCTAATCCTACACTATTAATCCTAACAGTAGTACACAACTGAAAATGCAAAGTAAACATTCTAGGTGATTTAAGAGAAATCAGTAGACGTACTTATTACTCTTAAATTTCTACAACAACAAAAGTCAACTTCGTTACAGTGAAAAGAAGGCACTGATCACGCTAGAAATTTCAACGTACGAAAGTAACAATAAAACTAATAAACCTAATCTAGATATAATAAACAATTCAATTCACAAATGTAAACAACTTTACTATAAAATTAAACGTACACTACAACTGCATTTTTGCTATCACAGCAAACCCAAGAATAATAGAACCATCTACGAGAAACGGTACAACCTATATTCTGCTGTCACAGCAAAATTCGAGCAACACACACTACTGAGTAACTATAGATTCTCCTAGCCAGCAAATCTCCACAGTTCAATGAGCATTCAACTCAGCTGTTCCACATAAACTGCCAAACATAAACAATGTGTGACATGATTTACGTAAAATATTGACATAACTTCAACCAAGGGGAAAACAACTAAAGAAAATTGGTGGTACAATTTTAAACCTGGGAGGAGGAGTGTAACGGAGATATTGGTGAACACCAATATTCCAAAATTATTAAAACAAAAATTTTAAAACATAAAAATATAAAATTAATTCAAAAGACCAAGTTGATTAGAGAAACAGGATATATGACAACACGTGCAAGGCATTGAATTTCACCTAACAGCAGCAAAGGCATTGAACTTTACAAACAGCATATTAGGCATTGTACAAGTGGTCTACGTGTGAAATTATGCACATTCGGTAAATTAATTCGGAAATACTTAATAACCAATCAGAGCAACAGAATTGACTTTCAGAAATTAACAAATTCAAATGAACCAATAAAAGAGAGGCATGGAAGTACAAAAAAGGAAGTGGGAAATCTGGGTGAGTGAACTGGGGTCTGTCCAAAATTAATCTTAAAAGAAGGAACACATAAAATAATCAATCAAGCTCGAGTATAAGAAGTCTTTTGAAGTTCAATCCCGAGGTAGTTAACAAATAAAATATAAATATCTAATCCAGTGTAGTGTCATGTGAAAATTCAATTTAATATAAAAGGAAGTGTTGAGTGAAAAATCTAAATAAATTGTGTAGTGAAAGTGTACGAAAGGGTGGAGAGTAATGTAAGTAATCTTAAACTTTTATTAATGTAAGTCAGATCTCAATAGGTCAGAAAATCAGAACAACCGAAATCATATACTGGGTTTATTATTATTATTATTATATAGAGGGTTTATGTGATCCACCACCGGGACCCACTGCACCTAAACCATGAGGTCCTCTGTGCCCCATGTCCAGGCAGTAGCTCACATCAAACCCGCCCTTTTTGCAAACCGAAGAAGTCCGTGGGGTCCTTCCTCTCGTATATAACTGGTGTCAGGGTATCCTTGTCCCAGATATTTCTGCCTCATTGATGCGAGAGCATCACATTCGCATAGAACGTGGAATGAGGTTTCCTCCTTCTCTCCACACCTTCGACATAATGGGTTGTTCTCCAGCCCCATTAGGTGGAGGTGCCTCCTCAGAGAGTTGTGTCCCGTCAGTAGACCGACCAACAACCTCACTTCTGGCCTGCCAAGACCCAGCAGTGTTCTGCTTAGGCGTCCATCCAGGCCTTCAATGAAGTCGTGTGCCTGTCTCTGACCTCTTACCGTCTCTCTCCATCTACGCAAGTGTCCTAATTGAACATTTTTTCTTACACTTTCTTTCCCATAGCCTCTTGATATTCCTATCATTGGTTCTGGGCCCGTCGGAGGAGTTCCTGCTCCTCTCTTAGCCAGTTTATCTGCTATTTCATTCCCTTCCACTCCTTCATGTCCAGGGACCCAAACAAGTCTTACCTGCCTACTGCTTGACAACTTATCCAGCAGCAATTGGCATTCCCAGACCAGCTTTGATGTTGTTTTTGTAGCTATAATAGCCTTTATAGCCGCCTGACTATCAGAACATATCGCAACATCTGTGCTCATGCTTCCTGATTCCAGTATTCGTTTTACGCATGCAAGTATTGCGTATACCTCCGTTTGAAAGACCGTAGAGTATAGTCCCAGCGACACAGAGTATCTTCCCTGGGTGTACGGTCCTTTGTGCATGTACATTCCGGCTCCCGTACCTTTGTCTGTTTTAGACCCGTCCGTGAACCAGATTTGTCCATTTCCAAGATCTACTTGTTTCCGTAGCCACTCTTCCCGAGCCGGAAAAATAGCCTCCAATCTGCTATTGAAATTATACTTAGGAGTCATGTAATCCGTACCGGCTTGCAGCATCGGATCCCACTCCAGCATCTTGTTCAGACACTCACCGTGTCCATTTCTTGCAAGAGATGTTGACCAACCCCCTCCTGTGTTCAATCTCATTGCGGCCTTGCTAGCCTCCCCCTGTACCATGAGGTCCAGAGGTGGGAGGTCCAACAGGATTTCCATGGCCGCTGTGGGGGTCGTTCTCATGGCCCCCGTGATTCCAAGGCAGGCCATCCGCTGTACTTTATTAAGTTCTCTCTTTGCCCATTCCTTCCTGGTAGCAGGCCACCAGACTAAAGAGGCAAAAGTTAAAGACGGTCTTATTATAGTAACATAGAGCCAGTTCATCATCTGGGGCCGAAGCCCCCATGAACTTCCAATCGCTCTTCTGCATGCCCAGAAAGCGTTACACGCTTTTGCTGCCTTTCTTCTTATGTGTTCACTCCAGATCAGCTTTGTATCTAGGGTGACGCCTAAGTATTTAGTTGTTTCGGAGCATGTAAGTCTTTGTCCCAGTAGACTGGGCATGTACAGACCATCCGTCCGACGTTTCCTAGTAAAGAGAATGAGATCTGTTTTCCCTGGGTTTACAGCCAGACCCATTCTCTCACACCAGCGTTCCAACCATTTGAGTGAGCTTTGGACGATGTCAGATACAGTCCCTGGGAATTTGCCTATTCCCAGAATGCATATGTCGTCCGCATAACCTTGGGTATAAACTCCTCTCTCATTTAGTCCCACAAGCAGATCATCCACTACCATAGACCATAAGAGAGGTGAAAGAACTCCCCCTTGGGGGCATCCACGCGCAACCTCAATTCTAATTTCACTACTGTTTAATTGTGAGATCGCCATTCTGTTTTCGAGATAAACCTTTATCCAGCGGGTGATAGTGTGTTCTACCCCCCGCTTGATTAATGCGTCTGTCATGGATTTGAAGGAGGTATTGTTAAACGCCCCTTCGATGTCCACAAAAACTCCCATCGCAAGTTCTTTCTGCTCCAGCACCTTTTCCACCCTGGCTACCAGTTGGTGGAGTGCTGTTTCGACAGATTTGCCTGCAATGTATGCATGTTGGTTTTTATGAAAAGGATTTGCAGCCACTGCTCCATCCCGTATGTATCTATCTATCAGTCTTTCCAACGTTTTAAGTAGGAATGATGTTAAACTAATAGGTCGAAAGTCTTTTGGATTGCTATAAGTTCCTTTCCCTGGTTTAGGGATGTAAACTACCTTCGCTAATCTCCATGACCTAGGTATGTGTCCTAGAGCAAGAGATGCCCTGAATACTTTTATTAGCCATGGCACCAGCTTATCTCCGCCCCTCTGGAGAAGAGCTGGGAATATTCCATCTGGTCCTGCACTTTTAAAGGGGTCAAAGGACTTAATTGCCCATTTGACCCTGTTGCCAGTTATTATCTTCTTTGCCATTTCCCAGTCAGCCTTCCCTATCACATCCGGGATGTTTTCTTCCCGCAATGTCACAGTTTCAGCGGATCCTGGGAAGTGTGTTATTGATAGATACCTCAGGGTATCTTCTTCCGTTTCCGTCATTTCCCCTGATGGAAGCTTGAGGGGACCGAGTCTTCCTACCGGGTCTCTGACGAGTACTTTTTGAAGTCTTGAGAGTTCGGAGATGGTCTCAATGCCATTGCAAAAGGTCCTCCAAGAGGATCTAGATGCCCTCCGAACTTCTCGTCTATAGTTACGTTGCCTTTGCCTAAACTCCTCCCAGTCTCCAGGGTTATCAGACCGCTTGGCTTTGTTAAAGCTTTGGCGAGTCTGCCTACGATGGGATTCCAGGGTCTGGTTCCACCGCAGTCCCCGAACCTGGGGTTGAGCTTTGAGCATACAGCAATTCCTCTCATAAGAGTTTGTTAAAGCTTCCTGTAGATGGCCTACAGTTAGCTCAAGATCTACATGATTGCGAATGGTCTGGATAGGACCATCATTTAACTTTGTCTCCAGGCTTTCTTTAAAGGAATCCCAATCCGTCTGTCTTGGGTTCCTTATAAGCCTGCTCTCTGTCTCAGCCCCGCACAGTTTAAACTGAATGCGCCTGTGATCAGAGAGTGTTGGTTCCGTAGAAACTTGCCACCCATTCACTCTTCCAAAAAGTGTGGAGGAGCAAAGCGTTATGTCAATGACCTCCTTCCTTAGTCTATTTTGGAAGGTGTGGTCATTCCCGGTATTTAGAACCATAAGATTGGTCCCACTTAAGTAATTGAGGAGGGCCTCCCCTCTAGCGTTGGTGTTGGTACTTCCCCATATCACATGATGTGAATTAGAGTCGCACCCCACCACCACCGGAATGCCCTTCTTGTTACATTCTAATATTAGTTTTTCCATCTCCTCTGATGGAGGATGATGATTTATATCATATGGAAAATAAGCCGAACAAACAACTACTTCCCTCATGACTTCATCTATTTTAATCTTAACTTTAACTGCCACTAGGTCATCCGAAAGGAAACCCGCCACCGGCCATGACTCTAACCCTTTTACCATGACCGCCGCCCTTGGCCTTCCTTCCCCGCCACCACCATACAACCTATAACCAGTTACGTTTAACCCTTTTATGTTGCCTCCATACAGCCAAGGTTCCTGTATGAGAGCAACATGTACATTAGTCTCAACTAAACACCGAGAAATCAGCCGTGAGGCCGCTATACTATGTTGTAAATTAGCCTGAATAAAACTAATTTCACTCACCTCTTTGTTCTTGTGGGGTCCAGCGATGGTCTTCTTGTCCCCTGAAGCCAGGGGGTGGTCTGTTACTATAACGGGAGCGACGGGACCACCAACCATTGCCTGCTCCCCTCCTACTGCTTCCCTCCTTCTTTCTCTTCCTCCTTCCTAGGCTTCTCTCCCAGCGGTGTGAATGCTGCCTGTGCGAAGCCGTAAAAAGGTTTCCATTTGTAGGAGTTCTCCAGTACTCCAGCACTGACAGAATCGATGCTGAGCACAAGGCGGACTCCCTTCATTCCGTCCTCCTTGCGCTCGAAGACCCTCCAGCCCTTTGTATTTAGGCCTTCGTTTCTTCCCAGCATCTGCAGGACCCTCTCAGTAGGTACAGGTGGGCCAGGGAACCAGGCTACCACCTTCTTGTACTGAAGAAGGTCCTCCATCTTCATAACTTTGAGTTTCTTACCCCCGACCTCTCGACCGGGGATAATACTCTGCAGCCAATCTGCAGAGCGTTGGTCGGCACAAATACCGATGACAGCTCCTTTAGATAAATAGTTATCCCGGAACTTTGGAACCGCCTCCTCTTCTGGCATGCTAAACATAGCCTCAAAGATGGCTCTCCTCACCCCGTTCAAACTATCATCATCCAGGAGCTTATCCTCTGGATAGGCCTCCGGTACAATAGCCACCCTGATTCCAGGTGTGGTTACCTTGGCGTACGTACCTTTGGTTGTTCTCTTACGAGTAACATCCTCCGGTGTGGTACCCGCTGGTCGCGCCTTTTTCTCCGCTTCGGAGATCAGACCGACACTTTGGATACCCGATGGTCCAGGTTCCGGCGATCTAGGCCGTTTCCTGTCTGACTTGAAGCTAGGGGAGTTCGCTACAAGAGGTCTGGCACCCTGCACCGCCGGGGTGGTCTCTACCCCGTTTCCGGCCGCAGCAGCAGCTTGTTCAGCCGCCCGTGCCTCCCTCCGTTGCCTTCTCTCCCAGCTTGTAGGCTTCCTCTTTTTTTTTCCTTTTTCCACCTTTGAAGAAACCTCCATAGGTGTCTGAACCTCTTCCACCTCTCCACCCTCCTTCGGCCACAGATTGTCAACAGAGACTGTCGGACCCTGTGGCGAGCTTGGGTTTGAAGATGGATATAACAGGGCCGTCTCGTAATTGCTCGAGTCGATCGACATCAACGATCCCTGCGTGTCTTCGTCCTGGGTTAGACCTGCTACCCCAGATTCTTCTTTTTCTTCGTATGAGCTGGGAGACTCTGAAACAAATGGCACGTTAAAAGTTTTTTCCTTTTTGTCATTCATTTCATTATTAGTTGGTTTTTATTGTGTTGCATTTGTTATGTTGTGTGTGTATGAGTAAACAGCATTTCCAACTACTCAAAACTGCTCCATCCGCCCTCAACCACCTATAACCTGCTCCTGTCAGTCCCAGTGGCCTCGGCGGGGCCCCCCGCCCCTGCCTGCATGGTCCCATCCAGTCACCATCTGGCAGTGAAAGCAGAGGCGAGATTTTCGCCAGTTGATAGGGCAGCCAACTCATGCTGGTTAGGCTGAGTCGGGCCCCTGTACTACCTGGCAGCCCGGTGTGCCTTTCCGGTTTTCCCACTGTACCCTCTGGGTACCGACAAAGTGCAGAGGCTCGCTCAGGCAAATGGAAACAGCCCGATCAGTTTTTGTGCTGTGTGACATATCTAAGTTGTCATGGTTTGTGTGGATGCATGCGTATGTGTAAGTGATTGAGTGTATTTCTGAGTTAGGGACTTGGTGGGGTCACTACTCCCAGCGGCTGTACACTACAACCGTCCCTTCCGTGGAAGTTTAGCTCCCAGTCTAGATCCGCCATGTTCAGTATTAGCAGGGCCACCTCGTGCAGGACATGATTCATCACCATGTTTATGGTCACGTCCTTCCTTGCAGAGTTGGACGTAACCCCACGGACGGTCTTGAGTAAAGTGTCCTTGAAGGGTTTGTTAGGCCCAACTCTACTATACTCCTGGGAATGGGACAACCCCATCTCCTTGGCCCCATATACTGGGTTAGAAATTAATTAATCTCATTTTGGAATATATAAAGAGTTGGAATACAAGTGAGACACTTGTTATATAATTTTAAATAGATAAATAGTAAAATAACATATTGCATTTTTGTCGAAGCCTCATATGTATATGAGAGAATATAATGTCAAACAAATATAATTGATGACAATTTTAAATAGTAGATATTAGGATTTTAAAAATAGGTATTACATTTGTTGTTAGTCTTAAGGAAGTTTCATGTTTATTTGTCTTATGGAATTTGTTTCTTTTGAGAGTTGGCCAACTCAAATTTCATGTTATATTTATTTTATCAAAGTAAATTGTAGCGTCAATGACTGTAGAAACATTGGTTCATAATATAGGAACATATTCTGATCTAAACTTTGTACTTATTTCTATCCAGTTTCATTTGGAGTCAGCCCACATGCCAAGCATATCTTGACTCTTTAACGAGTCTGGTGGAAGCCCCCCAAAATAATTAAATTCATTAGTGAAGTTAGTCCTACATAACTGTATAAACATTCTGCTTAAAGTAACGATAATAAATTAAAGAATTAACTTACAAAGAAAAACCTGACACTACTTGTTCGTTATTACTATTTGTTCTTACGTTATTAGGTCTACTATTTGTTCTTGCATTATTACTGTTTGTTCTTGGGTTACTACTATTTGTTCTTACGTTATTACTATTTGTTCTTACGTTATTACTATTTGTTCTTGCGTTATTACTATTTGTTCTTACGTTACTACTATTTGTTCTTACGTTATTACTATTTGTTCTTACGTTATTACTATTTGTTCTTGCGTTATTACTATTTGTTCTTACGTTACTACTATTTGTTCTTACGTTATTACTGTTTGTTCTTACGTTATTACTATTTGTTGTTCTTACGTTATTGCTATTTGTTCTTGCATTATTACTGTTTGTTCTTACGTTATTACTATTTGTTCTTACGTTATTTCTATTTGTTGTTACGTTATTGCTATTTGTTCTTGCATTATTAATGTTTGTTCTTACGTTACTACTATTTGTTCTTACGTTATTACTATTTCTTCTTACGTTATTACTATTATAATTTTGATAAATTTCCGAATAGCTGGTTGGTCGTAACCTTGACACGCGAGCTTCACACTTCTCCTGTTTAATTTACACTTCTTGTCTACATATGAGGAGGTAAAAAGTGTAATTATTTTTTAATACTCTTCAGTTCTTTATTTGGATCACTTCCATAATATACAATCAAAGAATATGGCCAGTTGTATGAACCAATAGCTGTACTTCAAAAATACTAGAAAACGCTGAATATAAATTTGACCTTTTAAATATATTTCTCCGAAATGTATTTATATCGACACATTGACCGTACATTGGCGATTCATTTATTCATAGGTTTTATTGGAGGTTGTATTCCGCAGTCCTGCGCAGTAGAAGGTACAAGGCGCCCGCTCGGCGGTGTGCTCTGCGCATCGCAGTGATGCTAACCGAGGGAATTATTGATTTTCCCCGCATCGAATTTATGTTTGTATTGAGTACATGTGCGAGTGGGAAACTGGGTTACCTTTGGACAGAGAATTGTAAATTGTGCGCCGTCAGGATTGTTGTTTGCGTATGCGATCTTTATTACGGTCACGTTTTTCGTAGAGAAACAAAAAACTTTGAAATGTATTTCAGTGGAACTAGTAGGAAGAGGAAACATTACGTATGGTTTCATTAAAACCTTATTGATTAGGAATATTTATAAAACTAAAATATAAACGTTTAAAGTGTTTAAGGAATGGTGTTTTAATTCGTAATTCCGAACGTCAAAGCCGATGTAAAAGATTGAATAAGTTAAATAAAAAAAGGGTGCAGGGGGCATCGGACTCATTTAGGCAAATTAAAGAAATACAACACAAACTTACTGTACACTTGATTTTATAATTAAGAATTATTTCAAATAACTGTCAAATGCTACATAAATATACCGTGCTTATTTTATTAATTTACTTATTTTGAAAAAATCTTAACATTGCTGACTTGGGTCCCTTTTTAAAATCAGATTCTTAATGCTTCGATTTACTTTTTAAGCATTTTGGGCCTATGCATTTAGAAGAAAAAAACTGAAATAATGTTTTTTGTTATACTACTAGGGGAAACCCCTGCGTGCTCCGCACGCCAACCCCCAACGGAACTTTCGAAAAACATATGTTATGTTTTATTTATAATGAAGGTGTAGTATTAATAATGACCTCAAAACTAATGGTAAATAATGTTAAATGTTCAAATCAAATTATTTCTTATATTTTATAACAGCAGTTATAATAATAGTTAAAAGAACCAGCAAGGCTCAGGTCTACACTTTAAAACCCTAACCTAAAAGCTAGAAATACAAAAATAATTGCTTCAAATTTTGAAATCATCTCTTAATGGAAATATTGGAGGAAACAGCTATATTATCAGTCATTTCATTCAATTGGTTGCTATGTTAATAAATGTAAATACATGTGTTGGTTTATCATTCTAGGCCTAACCTAAGATTTTTTCCGACTAAATTTACAAATATTGAAATAAAAAAAGGTTTTTTATCGAAATGAATTATAATCTATGTTACTCCAGGGATAGTGTAGCTTTTTATTAGTAAAACAATTTTTTCAATCGGTTCAGTAGTGCCACAGATTACCCCCTACATACAAACAAACAAACAAACAAAAAAACAAACTTTACCTCTTTATAATATTAGTATAGAAGATAGTATAGATAGGCAACAATAAATAATTCGACCACGCAGCTGAACCGCTGACATGAGTTGAGCTAATTCCCAAAATTGAGTTCATATGTTTTAGGGTTTCAACCAACTATTTGGGAAATGGATCTACTCACGAAGGCGCTGAATAGCTGCCCGTATGTACGAAATATATTAGTAGAATTTGTTTCCATCCAAGCCTCCAGCTTCGACTCCGTACCGCCCACAGCGGAAAAACTCGCAGCGTTTGAACGCCGATCCTTGCGGCCTCGGGTTATGGACTGCTTCGCTTCGCTCGCACCGTACAAACTCGGCCGCCTAGGTAAAACAACCCACGTGTACTGGGTATTTTACGTTTTTATCAATTTTGGGGGAACTAAGCGAGCTGTAAGGTCGTGTCGAAAATGAAATGTGAAGAATAATATCCTGCATTTATTTGTTTGGATAGAACTCTAAAAAAGTTTCATTCTCGTACGAAAAATCTCAAAAAGTGGTTACTTCAAGTCAAAAAACGTGGGGTTGTTGGATTTTTGGCTAACGAACTCGTCCGAGCGACGGTGACAACAAATTAGTAAAAAATGTATACCAAATCTGGCTTAAAACGCGGCCTTTGGGGTGTGAACGCATACATACATCTATATATATAAAAGCGAAATAACACTCACTCACTGACTCACTCATCACGATTTCTCAAAAACTACCGAACGGATTGAAATGAAATTTAGTATGTAGCTTCCTCTAGGGCCATAGGTGCTCCCTAAGAAAGGGTTTGAAAAAATTCAAAATTTTAGGGGGGTTTGGGGGATCAAAGTTATTAAAAAATGATTTCTTCAAAACTACCTAACGGATTGGAATTAAATTTGGTATGTAGCTTCCTCTAGGGCCATAGGTGCTTAATAAGAAAGGGTTTGAAAAAATTCGAAATTTAAGGGGTGGTTTGAAGGGATCAAAGTTAATAAAAAACGATTTCTTCAAAACTACCGAACGGATTGGAATGAAATTTGGTAGCTTCCTCTAGGGCCATAGGTGCTCACTAAGAAAGGGTTTGAAAAAATTGGAAATTTTTGGGGGGTTTGGGGGGTAAAAATTACTAAATCACGATTTCTCCCAAAATTAAAGAACAGATTGGAATGAAATTTGGTATGTAGCTTCCTCTAGGGCCATAGGTGCTCACTAAGAAAGGGTATGAAAAATTTCGAAATTTTAGGAGGGGTTTGGGGGATCAAAGTTACTAAAATCATAATTTCAGATCTTTTATTATTATGACAATAGTGCTTTGTCAGGGATATTTTTGGATACCAATATCCCAAAGACTCAAATAATAATAATTAATAAAAAATAAAAAAATTATAGAAATATCCCAATATAAAAAGTAGGCCTAAGTTAGTTAAGAAGAAATGTTTGCCCTGGACAGTTAACAGATTAAAACTGATACTATCAACACACGTGTAAAATATTAGGTTACGTTCCCAGCCATTTTAATCAAGTCAGCAGCATTAGAACAACTTGCTCTGAAACAAGTGAAAAGAATCATATTGCATTTCACATAGCTTTAGCGAACAAAGCAGAATATCATGAGAATGGTTTTACAAGAATTTACAGATA
>JAGFPH010012771.1:0-14453 GCA_018207615.1 Philaenus spumarius | reverse complement strand
AACAAAGCAGAATATCATGAGAATGGTTTTACAAGAATTTACAGATAGACAAAATTTAAAAAAAATGAAAGGCCAATAGGGAGATGAGTGAAAAATCTTTAGCCAATGGCAAACGATTTTTCAAAAGGACGCGGTAGGAGGAGTAGGGCAAGAGCGAGAGAAGCGAGGTCTTATTCTAAAAGCTTTAGAACGGGCAACACCTAAAACCCGCTACAAAACGTCTAAGTACATTTTACCTTAAAATAAAAAAATCATTTAAAATCAATCAACAAATAAGAGTCAATCATCAAGTCGAACTCACTAAGTGAAAACCATCAATCAGTTTAAAATCAATCACCAATTTCAAAAGGCATCGCAGGAACCAGTGGATAAGTAGTGTTCAGTGAATGTGCGAATATAGATAAATTAATATCAATAAAGTGTTAAATAAAATAATAAATAAAATATATAGTATCAGTTTAAAAGTGTGTGAAAGGGGAAATCACAGATACATGTAAGTAAATTAAAAATTTCAATCTATGTTAAGACAGATCTCGATGTTAAGCAAATTTAAATAAAATCAAAATCATATCCAGATAATTAAAATAAAATCATAAACAAATTTTAAATGGAATAATATAAATGTAATAAAATAAATTCATAGCTTTAGAGCAACAATAACAATTTGGTCGGGTCTTCTTTATAGAGAATTAGCTGCCAAGGATTTAATAATACCTAATAAGCAATTGAAAGGAGATTCCGATTCAATGAAAAGGGTTAGAAACTGCTGTTTGGGATAAGGTTTTAAAGTAAGGAATTATGTCAACTTAATTATCAAACTTTTAATTTCAAATATTTTATACAATGTTTAGTTGTTAGCCTATTTTAAAAAAGGATAAGTTATATATATTAGATATTAAGGAGACTGCATAGTAATTGAATAGTACAGTCTCCCTTAACCACATTATAGATTACGAATAATAATTATCAAAATATCCTGGTAAAATTAGTTTAGTAAATTCAGCAACTTATTATAAAGTAAAATTTAGAGGAAGAGACGATTTGAGAAATTAATCATTAAGAAATTGTATATTAAATAATTTGTACATTTCTTAAGAAAAAATTTCAATAATTAAGTATCATGTTAATTCAAGTTTTTTTTTCAATAAATTCAATTTAAAAAAAAAAAATTCTAAATGTTATTAGTGTAGAAAAGGTGTAGTCATTAAATTAATCATATGTCATGTACAATATCTTAATATCAATTATACATTTAATACAAACTATTAACGTCTCTGAAGTTATTTCAACCAATTAGTTGTGAGTCAGACCTCTCAAGCCAAGCAAAATTGATTCGTAAGTCGAATCTGGTGGAGCCCTCATATAAAAATAAACCTTACAGAATAAAGTCGCCCGTATCAATGTATAAACCTTACAGCTTTTATTATTTAAGATCTATATATATAAAAGAAAATACCGCTCACTAACTGAACACTTAAAAAGAATACAATTACGTTAAAAAGACTGAAAATACCAACCACCACGGGCAACGCCGTACGGGTCAGCTAGTATGTATATAAAATTTTTAATGACACCCCAAAACGTGTTCTGGAGACCATGAATGATCTGTGCTTATTTACTCTAACTACTTTAATTGTTACCATAAGGATCACTGCAATAGCTCATCTTTTCTATGAAAATTCGCTAATAACTACTTAATTAGCGGTGTGGCTGGTGGCGTTATTTTGATGGAACCTAAAGCCAGATTGATAACAGGACAAAACTTCGTCAGACCTCTTTCAAAACGATGAAGGATGTTTTCTCTGTACCTGGTTTCCAGCAAAAGAATATCCGTTATTTTAGTCAACGAAATACGGACCCAGTATCGTTGTATTTGGATAACCTAATAAAACTCCGATCCAATGCAATATTTCTTTCCACTGGAAATTCGACGATAGTGGCGCTATCTATTGGGGAAACGACGGAAGCTGTGTGAAACACCAATGCTACCAATGATTTCTCCCTAGCGCTACCTCGCGGCGCGATCATGCACTATTTTCCCGACAACCTAATTTTCGCCACACTGCTGCCGTATGAATGCAAGATCTATTTTATTATTTATAATCTATGCTAATACTGAGGCTCAACAAACTACTTTGTCTACTTTGTCATTTAAAGATTGATTAGTTTGTATTCTATGCAGGAATCCACCAAGGTTTTTAAACATTCTTCTCAATGACGTATTACCGAAGTTAATTTTCAAAAATGTCCGCTGAAAGTTTCTTTTCAGAGAGTGAAGGACTTGCTGAAGAAGCCTACCGTAGTACTCGCCCATAGTGACCGTTTTTTGGAGGGACCACACACCATTTACGCTGTAAGACTGGACTTGTCAACAACATTTATCGTTGCAGCATTACTTGGCGGCTGTTTGTGAAATCGTTCTTGAAACTCTACAGCAGTTCACAAACAGCGATCCACAAATTAGGACCACCGGAACGACCTGTTCCATACAAGCCAAAATAACTACGTTTCTCTGGAGCGGTAAGAACCGTTACAACGTTTACTAACCTCAACCGGGAAAGTAATAATAAGTAACGTGGCCTGGCAACAATCAATAATGTAATCAGCTGTTCTAAAAACCAACCACACCTGATTTAATCTCGGTACTGTTTATTTTGGCTCATACTGTACAATTGAAGCAGTAGGGTTAGGATCTACTTTTCGAAGAGCTAATAAAGATGGAGCAATGATTCAAGCTATTACTATTGAAATGCCTATTAATACAGAAACTTCTCACGTTAATAAAGTGGGAAAACTGGATTGCATATAGAGATTAAGATATGTTTTAAAAGTGGAAAATATAATTCTTTCCCTATCGTACGTACTGTAACAACACAATACACAGAGTGTCTTTTTTTAAAAGGTCCACCATTTTATCTTGAAAACTATAAATCTGACAGCAAACATTCAAAGAGGAACATTTTCTTGTTTTTTTGAAAAATATGTAGTTGAAATATTTGTAAATGTCCGCCAATTTGGAAAATGGTGGTCAACTTTCAAATTTTTCATATGACACCCTATCTTTTAGATAGATTTTCTACTGTACAAGTCATTTTGGGACTTTTTTGTCCTTTGGTTTTTTTTATACGACTAAGAGTTTAAAAGTTGGAGGGATATAGAGTTTTGAAAAGGGGTAAAGAGCTATCGGAGATATACTCACTATTGGGCTACAAATTTATAGGTTTATTACATAATTCCTCTGAATTATGGTTTTACAGAATTGACAAAAACATTTTTTTGTTAATTTTGAAATTTTATTTGTTCGTCTAAGGCAGAGGTGTCAAAGATTCGGCCCGCGATCGCAATGTGTCACAGAAAGAAGAATCATGTTTGTTAGAGGTTTTAGACATCACTCGATTCCTCTACGGAAGTTTTAAAATGCGCACACTACATTAATTTTATAAGTAACTAGCTGACCCGTACGGCGCTGCCCGTGGTGGTTGGTATTTTCAGTCTTTTTAACGTAATTGTATTCTTTTTAAGTGTTCAGTCAGTGAATGGTATTTGGATTTTATATATATAGATCTTAAATAATAAAAGCACTACTGTCATAATAATAAAAGATCTGAAATTATGATTTTAGTAACTTTGATCCTTCCAACCCCTCGTAAAATTTCGAATTTTTTCAAACCCTTTCTCTGTGAGCACCTATGGCCCTAGAGGAAGCTACATACCAAATTTCATTCCAATCCGTTCGGTAGTTTTGAAGAAATCGTTTTTTAATAACTTTGATCCCCCCAAACCCCCCTAAAATTTCGAATTTTTTCAAACCCTTTCTTAGTGAGCACCTATGGCCCTAGAGGAAGCTACATACCAAATTTCACTTCAATCCGTTCAGTAGTTTTTGAGAAATCGTGATGAGTGAGTCAGTGAGTGAGTGAGTGGTATTTCGCTTATATATATATACTAGCTGACCCGTACGGCGTTGCCCGTGGTGGTTGGTATTTTCAGTCTTTTTAACGTAATTGTATTCTTTTTAAGTGTTCAGTCAGTGAGTGGTATTTGGCTTTTATATATATATAGATCTTAAATAATAAAACACTATTGTCATAATAATAAAAGATCTGAAATTATGATTTTAGTAACTTTGATCCCCCCAAACCCCTCTTAAAATTTCGAAATTTTTCATACCCTTTCTTAGTGAGCACCTATGGCCCTAGACGAAGCTACATACCAAATTTCATTCCAATCCGTTCGGTAATTTTGGAGAAATCGTGAATTAGTCATTTTTACACCCCAAACCCCCCTAAAATTTCCAATTTTTTAAAACCCTTTTTTAGTGAACACTTACGGCCCTAGAGGAAGCTACATACCAAATTTCATTCCAATCCGTTCGGTAGTTTTTGAGAAATCGTGATGAGTGAGTCAGTCAGTGAGTGAGTGAGTGGTATTTCGCTTTTATATATATAGATAGATTAGCATAGATTAATATATATAGATAGATTAGCATGGATTACTGTTTCTGAGTTAATCTTATTAAACATTATAAATAAGATGCATTATTAAGGCTGGGTTGCATCAACCGGGATCAAATACCTAGATCAGTAAATCCTGGATCAATTATTTGATCCAGGTATGGTGCAATAGAAACAACCCATCAAAGTAGTTGATCCTGGATCAAATACAACTTTGATCCTAGATCAAAACTGATCCTGGTTGGTGCAACTCAGCCTAAGTGGATCTAAATAGATACACTTAATAGATTTACACTATTTCAAATTTCTATAATTAATTGTTAAAATGTATTAGTAATTAAATTTAGCAAGAAGAGAGAAATTTAGCAATTTCTCTCTCTTAGAGAGAGTGAAAGAGAGAGAGAGAAAAATAGAGAACATTAATAAGGAGACAAAGTTCACAGGAAAGAGAGAGAGAGAGAGAGAGAGAGTAAGAGAGAGAGAGAGAGAGAGAAAGAGAGAACATTAATAAGGAGACTAAGTTAACAGGAAAAACGTCCAACTTTTTTAATTCAGTCGTTCTACTAACACATGAAAAAACGCCTCAAAAACGCAAAGAATAACTGTAAAAACGTCAATATCAGCTGTAATTTGAGGATGATCAAAAACGCATTGAAAACGCAAGGAAAAATGGAAAAACGCCTATTTCTGGCGTAATTTTGGGAGAATCTCAAACATTTTTTAACAGACTACTTTTAGGCCTTAAACGAACCTAAGTACCAAATTTCAACATTTTCTGCCAATTAGTTCTCGAAAAAACTGAGAAAACGCAAAAAATCGCGAATATTGGGCGTATCTTTGGGATGTTTTCAAAATCCGTTCTTAGTGTGCGTCTAAAGGTCCAACTGAACATGCATGCCAAATTTGAACTCATTTGGTTCAGTAGATTTTTAGTTCTGCTGATGAATGAATGAATGAATCAGTGCCATTTTGCTTTTATATAGATAGATGTCAAAGGCAACGCGTGCCTAGACAAGCGAGAGGGTCTTAGTTAATTTTATTTACTTAATAGACAAATCTGTTACCACTATTTAATATCTCTCTCTATCTCTTTTTTGTTCAAAGCTTTTACACCCGTATAGGCAATTTCGTTTCCGTTACATAACGTGCTTTTTTCTAAATGCCCCACTCCATTTTCTAGGCGCCAAACAAACAATAGGAAAACGGTTCTAGCAGACACATGGCTGGCAAACATTCGGGCGTTGTAACTAAATTAAAACAGAAAACCTCAGGGAATTTTGTGGGATTTCACTGTATAATTCATCAGGAATCATTTTCATCCAAACATTTAAAAATAGACCATGTCATGCAACCTATAATTAAAATAGTAAATTTTGTAAGGAGCAGAGGACTAAATCACCGACAGTTCAGGCAGTTTTCACAAGATTTGGACGAAAAGTTTTCTGATGTCCCTTATTCACCGAAGTTCGTTGGCTCAGTCGAGGAGTAGTTTTAGAAAGATTGTTTGCATTACGTGACCCTATTCAAGCTTTCATGTTAGAAAAAGGCAACCCAATTGATTATGACAATGACTGGTGGGTTTGTGCCTTTCTGGTAGATATGAATAAACACTTGACTGATCTGAATGTAAAGTTACAGGGTAAAAATCTAATTGTCACTCAAATGTATTCAAGACTTTGAAACAAAGTTGAGGCTGTGGGAAATACAGGTACATAAACGGTACCAGGAACAGGCACATATTTTCTCACAGACATATTTAAATTATTAAACAGATTCACGGTGACTTGTAGGGTGGGGTAGGAGAGGTGATTTTGTATTAAAGTTGTTTTCCCATAAAAATCCATAAAACAACGGAAAAATCAACTTTTCTCAAAAACGGCTCGAACGATTTTGATTAAAATTATACAATTTATAGTTCTTTAGGTCCCTAATAAACTATAAAATTTTAATCAAAATCGTTAGAGCCGTTTTTGAGAAACGTAGATTTTTCCGTTATTTTAAGGGTTTTTATGGGAAAATTACCCTTAAAAATAAAAAATTCACAAAAATGAAACAAACGCCTGGAGATACCGTAGATTAGTACCTCCATACCAAATTTCATCAAAATCGGACGACTGGTTTAGGCTCTAGGTCTGATAACATCCACACAGACACACAGACACACATACAGACACACCCACAGACATCACTCCGAAAACCAATTTTTTAGGTTCAGGGGGGCCCAAAACGGATATTTCCACCAAAAACTCAAACTCAAAAATTTTGACCAGTACAATACTTTCTCTATATACTATGGTATAGGGGGAGAAATTAAAAATCAAACTTTGGATCATTTCCCTCATTTAAAATCATTTGGCTCAGTGAACCAAAAAAAAATTGGATCAATATTCTCAACTTCTGCAAAATCTTATCACGGAATTCAACAATCGTTTTGAAGACTTCCACAAATTGAATGAAATGGAATTCCCAATTTTCAACAATTTATTCAATTTTGAAGCTTCACAGGCACCAGTTCATTTGCAAATGGAGTTGATAGATCTTCAATCGGACAGTATTTTGAAAGAAAAATTTAAAGAGATTAACGCTCTTACATTTTATACACACTATTTAAAGAGTTCGGATAACTACCCGGCATTAAAAAAAGCATGGAGCACTCATTCTGTGCATGTTTGGTAGTATTTATTTATGTGAGCAGATGTTTTCCGTCATGAAAATAAATAAGAATCGCACAAGACTTACGAATGAACATCTCCAATCAATTCTTAAAATAATTACAACGAATATGATACCTCACATCAATGAGCTTGTCAAAAACAAGAGAAGTCATGTATCTGGATCTTCGAGCTCAAAATAATTACCCTCTTTTATAACTTTAATATGATTTTTAAGAACCGTATAAATCTGAAATAAATAAAATGTTATAATAATTCAGTACATTTTTTAAATTTGAATCTGGCCCGCCTACACATTCTAAATTTAATATATGGCCCTCTGCAAAATTGAGTTTGACACCCCTGGTCTAAGGCCTAAGCAATGCTTAATTCATGTTACGATCGTTTACATGGGTTCAAATGTTTGCAGACAAAAAGACGTACCGCTCGGTTAGAGATATTAAAACTTATTATCCCTCCGACTTTTAAACTGTTAGTCGTATAAAATGACACCAAGAACAACAAAGTCTTGAAATAACTTGTAAATTCCAAAATCACCATGAAGTATAGGATGTTCCGTAACAAATTTAAAAGTTACCCACCCATGCCATTTACAAACATATCAACTAGATATTTTTCAATATCTAAAAAAACAACAGAAGGTTTCACTTTGAAAGTTTGGTGCCCAAGAATGTGTTGTACATTAAGTCAAGTGCTTCAACACGTTCCGTGTTAACCGCGGTTAAAGCCGCAAAAAATGTCCATCGCCATGACTGATCGCGGCTTTAACCGCACATGCACTATTTATTTTACATTGGAAAAGAGGGGATTTAGTCGCCTATGGCCATATTTCATATCTCAGTAGTTAGTAGAGATCCTTCTACGAGTACTGTTAGCGTAGCCTAGGAGAATATCGACTACAAAGAAAGTTATAGGCGTTCAATAACTGCCGTTTTGAGCCAGGTTTTCGACCATTCTGCCAATATTTTCACAATTTAAGGTAAGTTATTAATTCAAATCATTATGCTTATCACTTCTATTCATATCACAAGATATTTCACCATATTAGTGAAAAATAAATTTAAAAATAACGAAATTAAGTCTTAACAGTTCATTTTTACTTTCTCCCCCTATACCATAGTATATGGAGAAAGTATTGTATTCGTCAACATTTTCGAGTTTGAGTTTTTGGTGGAAATATCCGTTTTGGGTCCCCCTGAACCTAAAAACGTGGTTCTCGGAGTGATGTCTGTGTGTGTGTCTGTGTGTGTGTCTGGGTGTGTGTCTGTGTGTGTGGATGTTATCAGACCTAGAGCCTAAACCAGTAGTCCGATTTTGATGAAATTTGGTAAGGAGGTACTAATCCACGGTATCTCCAGGTATTTTTTTTCATTTTTGTTAATCAAAATCGTTCGAGCCGTTTTTGAGAAAAGTTGGTTTTTCCATTATTTTATGGATTTTTTATGGGAAAATTACTCTTAAAAATAAAATAAAAAATTGGTATTTTGAACTATTATTCTACTGATGAAAAGGTAGAGTATGTTATAGTCCTTATAGTAATATGTTTTTAATAAGTTCCTATAATGTGGGAGAAAGTATGTGTCAGTTTCCTGATACCGTTTATTTCGCTTTGTCCTCATTTTATCTTTTTCTCTTGGTTTATGAATGATTAGTATTTTTACGTAAATCTAAATTAATATATTATGTACATTTTTGAAATATTTTCATAATGGTTCGTAGTAGAGAAGGAAAGCGATTCATTTAAAAATAAAGAACTTACATCTAACAATTCATTTTTGGCTTTATCTTCATTTTTCGCTTTGTCCTTATTTTATCTTTTACTTTCTCACTATACTATAGTATAGAGAAAGTATAGTGATCGCAAAAATTCGATGTAGAGATTTTTGTGGAAATATCCGTTTTGGGACCCCCTGAGTCCAAAAATGTGGTTTTTACAAAATGTCTGTCTGTATGTATACAAAGCTAGAGCGAAAAATATTCGATCGATTTCGAACAAATGCACGAAAAACGGTTTTGAATTTTTTTGAAAAACAACCCCCTTTTTGGCAAAAAACCATTAAAAAAATCAGTTATTATTTTTTCGTAATAAACGGTTCTAACGATTTTGATAAAATTTGGCTTAGTTGTAGCCTTTCATGTACCCTACCATATGAAAAAAACCGCACCTTTCTGAAAATTCTCGTTTAGCTAATAGTAACAATAATAATACATTTTTGAAAGGTTTTTGGCCATGTTTTTCTAAATTTTTCAAAATCGTTTTTCGTGCATCTATAGAGGCCTAATTGACGTGTTAGGTGCAAATTTGTTCGATATCGATCGAATAGTTTTATCTCTAGCTAATAATAATAATATTTATTAGTTAATCTCCTAGTTTAAAATCACATCTCCTACCCCTCCTACAATATTATGAAGTCACTGTGAATCTGTTTAGTAATTTAAATGTGTTTGTGAGAAAGTGTGTGCCAGTTTCTGGAACCGTTTATTTTCTTGGATTATAAATTATTGATATTCTTATATAAATCTAAATTAATATATTATATACATTTTTAAAATATTTTCATAATGGTTCATAGTAGAGGAGGAAAGCGAGAAATTTAAAAATAATAAACTTACGTCTTAACAGTTCATATTTGTGTCTTCATTTTTCGCTTTGTCCTCATTTTTATCTTTTTCTCTTGGTTTATGAATAATTAGTATTTTTATATAAATCTAAATTAATATATTAGGCTATGTACATTTTTTAAATATTTTCATAAGGGTTCATATTTCCAATAAAAACTTATTTAGAAAAAGAAAACTTTTACAATATATTATGATAAAGTAACATAACAAATTTAATTTTGTGTTTTTGATATTTTGATAATTTACGAATTATGTTATATATAACACATAATTCAGGTTTACTTGTACTTGTTTTAAAAAATAAATACAAAATCATTCACTAACTTTCATTATTGACATTTTTATTAAATAAATGTGTTTTAAGTAAAAATATTATTATTTTTATTATTCAGAAAAGGTTTTACAACTTGTTTAAAGTGATTTAAAAATGGGCATGAAATGGATAGATTTTATTATGTGGTTATAACAGGTCGAACGCGTCAAGGTCTATGACACGGGGTTAAAGCCTCAAGCTCGATCCGAGGGTGCCAACTTGCTAGTCATTGCTACTAATAGGACGTAAAATGGCGTGTTTTTATAGTTGTTTACCTAAAATGGAAAAAATCTTGAAGCAATTCACATTGTATTGCAGGACTGAGGTTCTCTTGGTCTGTTCATGGTCACATTAAGCATGGTGGATGATTACTACAAGAAAGTTACCATTGTTAGGCTTTCCAATAGATTCTGGGGACCTCTACATGATAGATTTTATCTTATCTAGTATTTTTTTAAGTACCGCGCTTTTCTGTCTGAGAATATCGGGGTTTAACAATATCTTGGTATACTAAAATAATCTGGAGCAACTAAAACAGTGTTTTGGTAGGCCTACCTTATACTGATAATAGTTTGCTTTAGTTAGAAAGTAATTAATGTTAATGTATTTGTATGTGTAGGCTACACTGAATCATTGAACATTGAATTATTTTGTCACCGTTAAGTTATATTTTTCAGTAAATATGTGGTGATCTTAAAGGAATCAGTAAGTCAAAGATATGTAGCCTACTATAGTCAACACTGTACAGATAGCGCCAATTAGGATGGAGCGCGAAGAGAGGGTGTGTAAGTCTCCTACGCCGGCTCCCACCACATTTCCCCTCTCGCGGCGGAGTACAGTCAGAGCCGCCTGCCCTACCTAATTCATGTCTGCTATGTAGTCGTGTTGATTGTATTTCAACACTTTTTGGTGGTGACTGTACTGAAGACTCACAGTCGAGTAGGAGAGGGTAAGACGTTATAGCGCATGCTCAAGTGACGCTTCACTCTGCTTGGCACTATATCTGTAGCAGAATATTTGTGCTATCGGCTGAGACATTTAGTAACCCTTCCCCAATCACAAAATGAAATTTGAAAAACAAAGAAAAATTTTATCAAAAATCCGGGTTTCCTAGTGTTGTTGGCGTTGTTGATGGAACACATAATATTCCAAATAAAAGCCCAGGAGGTGATAACGCCGAAGTATTTAGGAATAGAAAAGGCTGGATGTCCATAAATGTACAAATAACAGCAGGACCAAATGAAGAAATTTTAGATATTGTGTGCAGATGGCCCGGCTCTACTTATGATGCCCGAACAAAATGTTTCAGAAAAACAGATGGTTTATTGTTAGTAGATTCTGGCTATCTCCCAATCAACCTACTTATTTACACCAGTTCCAAATCCCCTATCAATTCCAGAAAATAATTACAATAGAGCCCACACACTAACAAGGGATGTGGGGGAAAGAACCATTGGGATATGGAAAAGAAAATTTCAGTGCTTAACAAGAAAGCAGAATAATTTTAAAAACAGTATTCGATTTATTGTAGCTTCTTCAATACTGTATAACATCTCCCGAAAAGTCAGGATAGTAGATGAAGAAAGTATTGCAGTAAATTATGAAAATGAAGTGCTACAGAAAACAGAAGCAAGAGCAAGGGGTGCAATGTTTCGAAACGCATTTATTTAACGCCATTTTAATTAAATTTTAAAGTTTTTCATTTCAAATAATACATTTTTTTTTTTATTAATTACCAGTACATTATTCAATATATTAGTTTCATAAGAGATTAAAATTACAAAATAAATCTATTCCTCCCCCATCAAACGTTTTGTTTTTATCTGTTCTTCATGTAATTGTTCTTCCGCAATTCTACACGAATTTCAAGTTCTTTTCTCCTTAATTTATGCAGTTCTTCCGCTCTTTCATCTTGGGTTGCCACTCTCTTTAGCCATACTGCCAGCTCCTTTTCTACAGCTGCGGCTCTTGTACCTAAAAACCCATTCAACTTCTTTTTAAAATTTTGATGTTTGAATGTGGTCTTTTGGTAAGAAGAGGGGCTTCTTATAAATTTAACTATGTTTTCTGAAACACAGTTATACAGTTGAGAATTTTCTGTTGTAGACCTATATTTAGAAAATATTTTGTTAAAACTACTAACTTTCAAAAATGAGCTCTTTAAACTTGACTTGGACTATTATAACCTTGAATAGTGTAGAGGTGTATATCAAAGCCCACTAAAGAATACCGTTGAGGAATGGGCTTGTGTACACCGAGACCTTTAACGCTCCAGTCGCCGTAGTGCGACGTTGTCACATTCTTCCCACGCTTCTAACTGACTGCGGCTGACTCAACGCATTTTATAATTCTTTAAACTGTGCGATCAAGCCTCGAGCGGTAAATACCAGGAGTGTTCGAGGCTAGTAGATTTGGCAACGCTGCGCGCCCATCCTATTGGTCACCTCGCAACGGTATTCTTTAGTGGGCTTTGATATAGGGCTTCTTGGACCATTTTCTGAGTATCATTTTGTTCAGTTGTATTTGTTGGTGAATGGGTAAGTAGAAATAGACCTACTCCATCCGAATCTAAAGCATCAATATGTCAGTAGATTGGGATATTAGCAATTCTACTGCCGGATCATCGCTCGTCTCAGTGTTTAAATAAATGAACCACCCCCGGTCTTCATTCGATCCACTAATTGTTCATTGATTCTTTTCTTTAGCTAATTGTTTTCTCTCGCAATATTTAATATCTCCCAGCATTTTCTTAACCGAGATGCAGTTCTCCAAAACAACAAAAGAAAAATACAATAGAATAAAAGGCAAAATATGTAAATAGAAAACAATATAATACTTTACCTACCATGTTATGCATTTTATATCATAAACTTTACAAATATTAAGACTTAACTTATATCACTGGGACTGGCACATTAGGCTCTAGTACAGCAACCTAGACCTACGTTGTTCTGCTCCCTCTCTAGCCCAGTCAATTTAGCTTTAAAATTCATAAAGAAAAACAAAAAATAGTATAGTTTTGCAAATTGGCTTAAAATATCAGTTAAGGCTTCTACTTTATCATACTAAAAGTCCCCTAACGTGAGCTTTCGCCGCCATCTTGGATTTTAAGTACAATTTTCTGGTTTTTATAAATTATCTCATAAAGTATTAATATTTTACATACCATATGCAATTACACAATTAAAGTAAACAAAATTTACTACAAAAATTGTATTTACAGTTTTCTTGTAACTCCAACTGTTTCAGA
This sequence comes from Philaenus spumarius, assembly GCA_018207615.1. NCBI lineage: Eukaryota > Metazoa > Arthropoda > Insecta > Hemiptera > Aphrophoridae > Philaenus > Philaenus spumarius. The sequence goes on along the minus strand of JAGFPH010012771.1, from coordinate 1,142 downwards.
GAAATATGCACTTAAATATGTAATTTTTCTAATTTTTAGGTAAAATCTTTTAGTTTTTCTTAATTATCTCAAAAATGATTAATATTTTACATAACTTATATAGTTGTAAAGTTGAAGTACACAAATTTTACTACAAAAAGTGTGTTTGTTTTTCAAACCAGGGAAACTTAAAGCAGGACCAAAAACGTACTCATCTAAACAACTGCCCTTGGGATTTTGTGAAAGCATACTTTTTTTACATGCATTCAGTGGATGCGACAGTAGGTCAGCATTATATACCATAGGTAAAATGAAGTGTGTGAAAGTTTTAAATACAAATAAACACATCCAGGATGTACCAGCTGTTTTTAAGATGCCAAACTCTACTCATGAGTCTGTTGCTGAAGCAGGAAAGAGATTTTTGCTCTTGTTGTTTGGAGCTCCTCAGAAACAGAACGACCTTAAATATCTACAGATACATTTGTCTTCTGCGTTCCGCAAGGAAACTAAAATCCAATCCAGCATCACTACCACCCACTGAGGCTGCTACTATGCAACACGCATACAGAGTATACTATCAGGTGCAAACTTGGCTAGGGACACCTGAGTCGTGGGGGTGGACCAAAACAACCTTGTCCTTAGAACCAATACAGACACTGAAACCAATTGCCCCAGACCATATTTTGAAACTGATTTTTTTGTTCATGTGTCACTGGATGTAGGTTGAAATGCGGATGTAGAAAAGTAGGAGTAAAGTGCACTTTTGCTTGCGCCAACTGTCAAAGGGTTTGTTTGAACGGGAGAGACGATAGAGGACGGCGACTATCTTGATGAATGTGACTCATTGTAAATATGTTTCACTTTATAAATTTCACTTTTAATCGAAATGTGATCCAAGCACCCACTCAAACTCAACTCAGACTCAAACGAGTGTTGTTTTAAAATACGGCCCTTAGTTTCATTTGAAACTTCACTATTTTACACTTTTAGAAACTAAAAACAAATATTTCTACAATTCTAGTGCCCCAAAAGGCATACTTGTGACCAATTTACAGTAAGAAATAATACTTTTTGCTTTTTGGCAAAACAATTATATTTAGATATCATTCATAAATAAATTGTTTCGGGAAAAGGAAAATAAAATATTGATCAGAGTAAAATAT
>JAGFPH010012770.1:5445-19174 GCA_018207615.1 Philaenus spumarius | reverse complement strand
ATGTTTGAAATGACCCAAAAAAAGCGGGGCAGTTTGTATGTGGCCGTTTTGGGAATAGTTCGGTTTCTTCTGTATTTAGTAAACGGCGCCCCCATGCGCTGGGGAGCGACGACATGGTTTTTCATGATCACTATAATAGTAGTGCCTAACATTAATCAGAAATAAAATTGCGTCAGACTTTCCACGCGTACTCAACGCCCTTCAGATCCTGGACTATTAGTTGTGCACTAGAAAGCGGTAAAAAAAGAATGGTTGGAAAACTTACTATTGAGAGTAGGTTTGATTTGTCTGTTCATTTTTAGGTTAGATCATTTATTTAATTGTCTATTATAAGTTTCTTTTTTCTTAAGATAAATAAACTCTAGAACTCTATCAAACTCAATCGGATGAAAATTGAACACAATTTCATCGTAAATTGCTTTTAAATGGTTACTCACATATCTCTTAATCTGAAAAGTGTTTTCCTTTCTTCTTTAATCCAAGCTTTAACTGCCGCTTCTTTAGCTTTTAGAATTGCACTCACTTTTACACTTACCTATTTAAGGTGTTAAACCAAACTTTAAAAATTCACTATTGAACCGCAGATGTTGATTTGCTAGACACTGCTTTAATTTCAACTTTTTATAAAGAATTGTTAAACGAGCAATACTTGCTTATTTAACTTTAAGATTAAGATTATTATGGAATCAATCAATTACACTAAAATTGTAAAGAAACCAAAAATACGATAGTGTTTAGTAACACTGTTTAATCAAGACACGCATTCTCTAATTTTTACTACAAAATACCCCAAACAATCATGAGATAATTAAATGCACGGACGTGCATGGAAAAGCACACTTGACGTACGTCGTCAAGTTTACATTCCCAAGGTCACAGTCGAGTAACTCGGAGGTATGCTTTTTGATGTTATGGTAATTTGAACAAGGTGCAGGGCGCCATTATGGTATTAATCCAGCCATGGCGCAAACTCTACTAGTTTCTTTCGTGTTAGAATTTGGGTAAGAGAAGTCTCGCAAGTATTATATTACAGAGGAAATCACGCATTGTAGATAGTAATATTATAAATGAATATGCTGATATTGATGTATATTTCCCAGATGTGGATTTCATAACGAAAGCAATATATACATCTAAGAGTCGTCGTTAAAATTATCTAGATATCTTATACATTGCCTTGGCATTGTTAATATTACCTTATCAATATATAAATTGTCCATGCATTGTTTACTTTACGTAGTCATTCATTATATAACCTTGACAATATATGTACATCATCTAGGCGTTGGCTACATTATTAAGGCGATGGGGATGTTAGCAATAGATCGCGTTTAATTTTCTGTTAAACAGTTAATAATTCGATCGCACAGCTGTGAACCGCTGACGTGAGTTGAGCAAATTTCCAAAATTAAGTTTATATGTTTTGGGTTTCTAACCAACTCTTTGGGAAATAGGTCTACTCACGAAGGTGCTGAATAGCTACCTATTGGTACGAAATATATTAGTAGAATTTGTTTACACCTCAGCCTCCAACTCTGGTTCACGCGCTGCTACCTTCCGCTCGCAGCGAGTTCGCACCTCGACCTTGTATGCTCGGATTATGGACCGGTTCGCTTCGCGAGTTTGCGTTTCAGCTATCGGCCTCGCTGCCACCGTGGATTTGAAGCGGCTACTTTTAAGGTATTTTACGTTTTAGTCAATTTTGGGGGAACCAGGCGGGCTATTAGGTCGTGTAAAAAAAGAAAATGTGCAGAATAACTCTTATATTTATTTTTTATAAAAAAACCCCAAAACGTTTAATTTTAGTGCGAAAATCTCAAAATTTTTGACTTTGGGTAAAAAGAAAGTGCTTCCGGTTGTTGGGTTTTTTTATAACAAACTCTTACGAGGTACTAAGATGACCAACTAGGACCAAATAGGACTTAAAATGCGACCGTTAGAGATCGAACACACACTTATATTTATAAAATTGTTCTGGGGACCATGATCGATGCTCATTGACCACTCCGACCTTAGGTCTCGCCATAAGAGTGACTGCATCTTTCCTATGGAAATTCGCTAATAAATAGTGCTATGGTATAAAGCTGTTTATGATTAGAACAATAAAGATAATAAATACAACAAACATTGAGAAATCCCAGGATTCAAGTCGGCCCTAGAATTGTTCAGAAGCGCGACCTTGACAGAAGCGTAGCGTAGTCTGGGGAGGTCAGAGTATTGTAGACCCCCTGAGACAAATTTATTCATAGATTAACCGGTTCTAAGATAATTAAGCTCAAGCCAGTTAGAATATCCACTACAACTCCCAGAGTCGGTTTATGTAATAAATATGCACACCTAGCTTCCAAGATTCCAACTTAAAAAAACATTTTATTAGAAGAATACTGACAAATGCCATTATACACAGTAAAACTCGCCGCCTGACTAGAAGAGTTTATTTTATTTATAGGATAGATAATTCAATGTTAAATCTTTAACGTTTTTATTTTATAGTTTAATACTGCTGTGTAACGGCGCATATCTTTAAACTTTTTTTATAAAAGGCCTGTTATTGGTAGGCTACTTAGAGGTTTATGAACGAATAGAGATTCAGAGTTATTTATCACAAACATAAATTAACATTAAATAACAAAACAACACATATAAGTTTTCACCTCGGTCAACAAGGAACACCTGGTTACCTCACTTGTTTTACTGAAAAGAATAATGTTGACCAAAGCACCGACTATACAAAGGGGAAAATAATTCGATCACCCGCTGAACCGCTGACGCGGATTTCCACAATTGAGTTTATTTGTTTTAGGGTTTCACCCAACTGTTTGGGAAATTGGTCTTCTCACGAGGGCACTGAATAGCTGCCTCCGTGTACAAAGTATATTTGTAGAATTTGTTCCCACTCAGCCTCCAGCCCCGGCTCGCACTGCTTTGTTCCGCTCGCTCGTTCGACCTTGTTTCGCTTCGCTAGCAGCGGACAATCTTGGCGAGGTAAACATTACAGGGTTCTTTTACGTTTTATAGATTTTGGGAGATTCAGAATGGCAATAAGGTCTTGTAAAAAACAGAATGTGCGGAATAATCTCCTAAATATATTTTTTAGATATACAGTAATCCCAAAAAAAGCTTCATTCTAGTACGAAAAATATTAAAAAAATTACTTCCGTTCAAAAAACGTGCTTTGGTAGTTTGATTTTTTTTTTGTCTAACGAAATCGTCCGAGCGACGTAGACAACCAACGTGTGTACCAAATTTGAACCAAATAGGACGTAAAATGTGACCGTTTTAGAGTGCAAACACACATATATACAGGGTGTCTCAAAGTACGTGAATAGCGTTATATTTTTGTAACCATTGCTGATTGCGCAACGAAACTTATTTTTGAAGCAACTATAATTTTGTATCACCCTATTTTGCTAGAGGGACGGGCGCAGGGAGTCGGACGAAAATATTAAATATGAGTATAAGTAGAGTAGTACATCAAATTAAATTAATAGGAGAACACAATGTCGCAAATCGGACATTAAAACGTTCACCCTAAACAAAATGGCGACCGTTTAGAGGTACAATATTGGGTTTTTGAAAATGGCTTAATTTTACTTATTTGGCATTAGCTTTAAAAACAAAACTCCAGCAATCCACACTAGCAGTAGGACCAGCTTTTATAGATAGTGAGTGACTTATCACCTTCAGTGGGAACGGTCTACGAGGATAATGAGGAACAATTTTTATTTTAAATTATAAATTTTTACTAGCCTACATGTTAAAAAATAACAGTTACCAATAAACTTTTATAACAGCTTACCTTTCTCTGTAGCATCTCAGCAGGTATTTCTAATATCGGAGTTTTGGACAAGACTTACTGCTTTTGAAAAAAAAACCCTATTCGAGTCCTTGCCACGTCTCAGTCTTATCCAAGCTAATGCTTTTCGTCTAAAAACTTATTTTTATTCTCAAAAGGAATGTAATTATTTTTTCCAGTTATTAGCGTAGCGCTGACTTTTCGGTCGACGTTCTAAATTTTGATATTTGACTGCTTCCTCTAGTGATGCTCACTCTCATAGTAGTTGTAGCAGACCTGAAATAATAATAATTCGATGACGCAGCTAAGCAGCTGTCGTGAATTGAACAAATTTCCAAAATTAAGTTTACGTGTTTTATGGTTTCAACCAACTATTTGGGAAATTGGTCTACCCAGGAAGGAGCTGAATAGTTGCTTCCGTGTACGAAGTACATTAGTAGAATTTGTTTGCACATCAGCCTCCAGCTGCTTCGTTGCGCTCTCACCGGAAACAATCGCTTTGAGAGTTTGTACCTCAACATTGCACCCTCGGATTATGGACTGCTCCGCTCCCAGCAGACAACGTCGCTTTTTATGGTATTTTTCGTTTTGATAGATTTTGGGAGAACCAGACGGGCTATAAGGTTGTGTGAAAAAACAAAATGTGCAGAATAATATACTGCATGTATATACTAGGGGCTCTGCCCCTGTTCGCTTCGCTCGCCAACCACTGGGATGATATATGGTGATGCCAGTGCAAACATATATTATGATTGATTAGGTCAGAAGCAATGGGATATAAGTTGGAGGGGGGGGGGTAGTTGTGAACTGTACAAAATGTAAGACAAAGAAATAGACAAGCAATATCCCCAACATTTGCCCACCAAACTGATTTTGTCCATAATTTGTACATTTTTTCACCGTATATTTAAATATTTACCGGAGCAAAAAGTAGCCTAAAATATTCTCTGAAAAGTCTTCTACATGTTAATGAAAGTTTCGTCAAAATCGGTTTAGCCATTCTGGAGATTAACCCGGCCAAACAGACAGACAAACAAAAGGTGCATAAATGTGTGTTTAGGTTTTTTTAATGTGTGAATAACCATATGATTTTAGAAAAAAGTTTATACGGTATTTTGAAATCACGGACACTTCAATTGTATTTATATGTATAGATATATTTAAACAAAAAAAGTTTCATTCTCGTACGAAAAGTCCCCAAAAATTTTAACTTTCGGTCAAAAAACATGCTTCTGGTTGTTGAATTTTTTGTCTAACGAAATCACCCGGAGCGACTTAAAAAATATGTCCAACAGATCTTGTGCCTACAGTTGGTAATCTTTATATTCATCACCGATACAATCATGGGTTGTACAAAGATTTTTAGCCGCGTACCCCTTTCTTAGCTTAGTTTTTTGTGAACAATATTGAATCCAGGTTCGCCAACGATTTTTAAACTTTCTTGGCCACAGCTACATTTTACTCAATAGAGTGGAAATATTTTCGTGCAAAGCTACTTTTTATCATAATGTACAAATAACGGCTGTTTATGATCCTAAAATTGATCCGTCAAGTCGACGTTTTCCGTTACCTTATAATAGCGCACCAAAAAATCAGCTGATATTTTTTTCAGTGCGCTAATCTCAAACTTGTTATTGTTGCATAAAGTTCATGTTTTTGAACTTGATGAAAACAAATGCGTACAATGCAAGATCGTGAAATGGAAATTCCTGAAAGTACTTATTGTACTGTACTAGGACCAAATCATATTGTACGTAAACAATGCATTGCTGTGCTTTAAAATTACAACAGCTGTAAAAGGTTCAGCTGTTTTGCTGTTTTCCAACTGATGGTAGCACTGTCGCGCATAGGTTAAATATGTAGAAAAATGAATACATAGGCTAATGTAATTAATTCTAGTACAGAATGTTAAAAAGTATCGTCCATAACTTGTAGGCTACCTAAAGTGCTTTTTGGTGCTTGATCTCTTTTTTGAAACCACAGTCTCGCACCAAAAACATCCACTTTAGGTACTAGTAATGAAATATATATACTATTTAAAGCTCTTTGTATTTTAATTTGCTAACGACTGAGTTGAAAAGTGCAATATTAATTATGTACTGCAGCGTTTTATTTTTATAGCCTGTCTTTCAGCACGTATTGCTACCAAGGTTATGCTTAGCCACGACTAAAACAATTGGCCTAGTATGACACATACGTATTCAGGCCTACCTGGCAGTTTAATATTTTATAAATAGCATACTGTCGAAACTACATACAAGGTACATAGTAATTAAATATGTTCTTTTATCAGCGCCTAATGATCCAAGATAACACGCTCTATCAAGCTCAGAACGCACAATCACAGAACGATAGAGAATAGTCCGACTACGCAGAAAAAGGTGTTTTGAAATATTGTGCAGTCGATTGCAATATCTTTATCAACGAAAGTCGATTGTTCCCGTCTCTCTTTATCTTGCCAACTAATTTGCATATGCAGGCGAACCTAACCTCAAATGAAATAATCCTTTTAGTTGTCAGCCTATGGCTTCTTTTATTTTGGATTACGTCTGGATGTAGGCGTAAGCCTATCAAACCTAATTAACAAAGAGTATTGCGAGGTCTTGAAGCACATTCGATTTATCTATGTCAGCTCACTCGGGAAATAAAGCATCACTAGCGTATTGTATTATCTTTCCTCAAGCTATAGCCTACAGGATGTCACAAAAACTTAAGCATTATACACAGGATCGGATTCTATACATTGAAATAAATGGAAAAAATTCAGTAACTTTTTTCGAATTAGTTTAGTCTCCGCTTTTTCTTTTTTTTATATAAACTCACTGTAACTCCAGAAATAGATATGATATTGAGTTCATATTTGGTATAAGCATTTTGTTTGTTACGATTTACAAGTATACCAAACACCAAGAATTTATGTTTATAATTTTTGAAATGGAGGTCGTTACAAATCTTTGAAAAACTAACTTTAAAAAAATGTACAAGAGATAAAATATTTAATTTTTTTACGGCAAACAAAATGGGGTTTTTGACGTTTCTGTAGGTCGAAGGATAACCGAGTTATCGAGGAAAACACTGAAAATATAATTTGTTGGTAATTGTCTACAACATCCAAAACTAGCCTAGATCTAACATTTTTGATTTCTTAATAATTAAGATAAAATCCTTTGCTCTGAAATGTTGGTTTTAGGCTCATTTTAAATGTTGTATTCAATTACGAAGAAATTACGTTTTCAGTTTTTTTTTCTTTCAATAAGTCGGTTATCTTTTAACGTACAGAAAAAAAAACTTTTTGTCTGTCGTAAAAAAGAAAAGTATTTTGTCTCTTCTACATTTTTTGTTACGTTAAGGGTTTTCAAGATATTCCACGTTAAAAATTTGTAACCGCCATTTTGGAAATTATTAAAATACATTCTTGGTGTTTGGTACGCTTGTAAATCTAACATGCACAATGCTTATACCAAATTTGAACTCGATATCTTATCTATTTCTAGAGTTACAGTGAGTTTTTGTAAAAAAAAAGAACAAAATGAGGGATTGCGACTAAACTGAGCCGAATTCGAAAAACATGTTTCATTTATTTCAATGTATGCAATCAGATCCTATATAGCCCAAGTTTTTTTGTGACATCCTGTGTATTATTTAAGTCAAAGGTTTATATATTACCACCACTAAGTTTTAAAATCATTGATTTTGATGCGTTGTTTTCGGTTTAACCCAGCTTTTTGGTATTTCAATTTGTTTTAAATTAGATGTTATTTACTTTACTATGGGCTCTGCTTCTAAGTGACTTGAAAGGTGGTATAAAAAGAAGTTCAGATTTTAAATTTTATGCGCATTTTCAGACTTTATGCGCGTTTTTGAAGACATAAGACCTAGAATTCCTGACGTCAAATAACCCCTGTATGCAAATTTTCATAAAAATCGTTAGAGCCGTTTTCGAGATCCGCGACAGATACAAAGATAGATACAAGAATTGCTCATTTAAAGTAATAGGATTTTGGCAATTAATAAGCCTACTATTAATATGAAGGTCAGCTGTAGCCACACGTTCAATCCATGTTCCAGGAATAGGTTACTCAGTTAGGGCTCCCCTAGAGTGTCATATTTCCACGGACTTCCGGTAACAAAGAGTAAAGGGGTTGTGTGTGTCTGGCCACCTGTCACCCCACCCTCACTTTTATAATATATTACTTCCACAAACCTACCATAACCCAAGTCATTGTTTCATTAGCACCAGGGTGTTTAACGATAACGAAAAACTCGAATGCTCCTGAAATTAAAAAGAAAATTATCAGGAAATTTTGGGTGACTGTTTAAAAATAAATTATTTCCATAGAACAAAGTTTACCGACTAACTTCATCAGTGGTAGCCTATCTTTTATTATAGACAAGACCTATCGATGCTTTGTGGAAAGTTAATAAATCTTTCCCTGATATTTTAGTTGTAGTCTATATCTTGGAATAAACGAATGCATTATGTTATTGAGCAGCTGTCAACACTAAACCCCGCTTTAGACAGTCATATAACAGCGGATTTCGCTCATCAATCGTAATACTTTAACAAAACCTAGCCTACAATGTAGATTATTCTTTGGTGTTATCAAAAGTTTACAACTTCAATTAAAACAAACTTATTTTAATGTCTGGATGTCGGTTGTTTTTGTTTATGAGTTACAACTAATGTAGGCTATAATAAGTTATACGATTGGCTTTGAGGTTAGAAATCGTTGAAAATGTATGTATTTTTACAATCTTTTTCACAGCCTACAAAATAATTTAATCATACAAACATAATACTATATTTTAAACTATCACTATCTCGGACTAATGGTCTGAATTATTCTATTTTAATAGAAACATAAAAGTTTGAGCTCCTGTTAATTTACAAAATATATGCCTACTGTCGAAAACTGAAATGAACAATAATATAGTTTTGCCTGATTGGCTGTATTTAAAATATTTGAGGATTATTAATATTAATTGATATAAATTTGATCTTTTGATTTGTTTTTCATAATCAGGCCTTTGAGCGTATTTAATTAAAGACCCTCACCCCCACCCCTCACCCTTAATAAAGACATTTATCATGTTAAAAAGTTTGTTGTTTGGACACATTGAATATTTGCTAACAAAACAAAATTGTAAAAAATATACTGTACATTCATTGCGCCCTGAATTTCCGCGGTACACTGACAGGTGGCAACGAGGGGTTGATTAGAATGGGGGTAGACCATGCCTACTGCATTCCAACATAGCTATAACGACAAATTACGATTGCCTTGCGTCGTCTGTCAGCCGAACGATTATGACTCTAGGGTTAACTAGATATTTGCCAAATGTTCGCTCTAAATAGCTCGTACAGTTTTTAAGAAATATGATTCTAAATTAAATAATTCGATCACGCAGCTGAACCGCTGCCGTAAGTTTAGCGAATTTCCAAAAATACATTTTTATGTTTTAGGGTTTTGAAACAACAATTTGGGAAACCAGATGCTCCAGTTGGATTTAACCGAGTATTTTACGTTTTGATCGATTTTGGGGGAGCCAAGTTAGCTGTAAAGCCGCGTAAAAAAACAAAATGTGCAGAATAATATATCCTAAATTTAGTTTTTTTTAGAAAAAACAAAACAAAAATTCATTCTAGTACGAAAACCTCAGAAATAGTTACTTCCCGTTGAAAAACGTACTTACGGTTGTTAGATTTTTTCTAACAAACTATTCCGAGCGACTTACAAACAACGTGTGTACCAAATCGGACTTAAAATGTGGTCGTTAAGAGTGCCAGCACAAAAATATTTTTAATGACACCCCAAAACGTGTTCTGGGGACCATGATCGGTGCTCATCTTCCACTCTCCATCTTAGGTCTCACAATAAGGTTCATTGCTACACCTAATTATTATTTCTGCTTAAATACATTTCGTTCCAGAGTGGTTGTTCTCCTAGTGGACGATCACCTTACTACACTCGATTCCACGTTCACCGTGCAGTACAGGTCAATAGACATGCTACTACCATTACAGCGAACATCATGTTTATTGGCATGCGGGTTGCGTCAACTGACCGAGCGTAACATGGGAGTTGATGTTTTTTAGTTGGCTATTATCTCTGAGACTGTCGTATGGATAACATGGCTCTGTACTGCACGGTGAACGTGAAATCGCGCGTAGTAATGAATTCCTTCTTAATTTTATTTTTAAATGAGTTAACAAGCATAGGTCTAGTACACTCTAGGTCGAGGTGAATGTTTCCCGTTCAGTTTATATGATTTGTACTCTTAAAACAAGGTGTAGTCTTTTATGTGATGGCAATTGTCCGGACAAACATATATAATTGTAAAAATACGTACAGTGAAAACAGGCTCTAAGATCATATTAAAATCGATCATTATACAAAGTACAAAGGGACGTCTTTGGAACTATAGCCCCCACTGTAGTCGGCTTGTCTGACGGTTTTCACCAAGCAGTATTTGTATGGAATTACAATGTACTTTCAGTGTTTACGTAAATTTGACGTGGATAATACTGGTTATGCCAATGTATTGTATTTATCTGTTTAATAACTAAATGAGAAAACATGTAACGTCATTAGCTAATGAGTTGTGAGTCATTAACAACACTAAAACGGTTCGCCGGCTTGGTTTTAATGCAAATATTTGCCTAGCCCTTTCACAGCGATATGTACAACAATTCAACTAGACAAATTTTAGAATGAGTTTATCAACTTATATAACTGCCGCAGCTACATCCATGTCTTTATTACATTCATGTTATAAGAGTGCAATAATAGTCGCTGACGTGAGTTGAGCGAATTTACAAAATAAAGTTTATATGTTTTGAGGTTTCAACCAACTATTTGGGAAATTGGTCTACTCGCGAATACGTTAAATAATTGAGTCATAAATAACGGAGATAACTCAAATTTAGTGGTCGAAGCAGGGCTTTTTATTATTACAATATTTCATTAAAAGCCCTACATTAGACCTCTAAATTTGAGTCATCTTCGTTATTTATAATTAATTACTAAACACCATATTTTGGTTAGATTTGTTTTAAAATAGTCTCAAAATTTAATGGCTAAATTTTTTTTGTAAAATTTATAATTTTCTATTGAATTTAACATTGAAAATTTTCAACTGTCGACATTTTGAAAAATATCGTTGCAGGAAAACAAATTTTTAATTATAAATGTACCCTATTTAGATGAATTTGCATATCAAGTTTCATGATTGTATCTTAAACCGTTTCTGAGATATAAAAATCACAGATAGACGGAGAGACAGAAAACAGAGTGAGATAGGACACATGTTATATTTTATTATTTGCTTGTTGTTACCTGACAAATAACCCCGTAAATTTTCGGACAGTCGAAGCTGGACTGCCTGTATATATATATATATATCTATATATACGTGGAGCAAAAACTACTTAAGTTATATTATTATGGAGCCATAGACGCTCGTTAAGAAAGCATTAATAATTTTTACTTTCTCACTATGCTATAGTATAGAGAAAGTATAGTGATCGCAAAAAAATCGATGTTGAGATTTTTGTGGAAATATCCGTTTTGAGACCCCCTGTGTCCAAAAAAGTAGTTTTTACAAAATGTCTGTCTGTCTGTCTGTCTGTCTGTATGTGTACAAAGCTAGAGAGAAGATCATTCTATCGATTACGAACAAAAATGCACCAAACATGTAAATTAGGCCTGTATAGATGCACGAAAAAAGATTTTGAAAAACAAACCCCTTTTTGGCCAAATAACCCCAAAATATTAGTTATTATATTTTTTATAAAAAAAACGTCTCCATCGATTTTGATCAAATTTGGCTTATTTGTAGCCCTAATGTACCCTACCATATGCAAAAAACAGCATCTTTCTAAAAATTCTCGTTTAGCTAATACATGTAATAATATTTATGAGTTACTTTCCTACTTTAATGTATCCCCTCTGAAACTTTAATACAATTATGAAGTCACAGTGACTCTGTTCAATAATTCAAATATGTTTGTAAGAAAGTATGTGCCAGTTTCTGGTACTGTTTAATCATTTTTAAGCACACAAATAGTGAACATTCGTATAAAACATCTGTTTGGATCAAAAGCTCAGCAACAAATGTTTGTCGACATTCATTACCACATCAATCAACTTACAATATTATAATCAGTTAATTAATTATTCTTTACAACCAACAGCTTTTTTACTTTCTCCACCCTATACGTAGTGTATGGAAAAAGTATTGTTTTCGTAAAAATGTTCGAATTTGAATTTTCAGTTGAATTATCTGTTTTGGTGCTCCCAGAACCCCAAAAAATTTTTTAGTGCAATTATCTGTGTTGGTGCTCCCTGAACCCAAAAATATTTTTAGTGGAATTTTTTGTTTTGGTGCTCCCTGAACCCAAAAAAGTGTTTTTAACGTGGTGTCTGTCTGTCAGTGTGTCAGTATGTATACACGACCAGAGGGGACACTATTGGTCCGATTTTCATGAAATTTGGTATGTAGGTACTAAACCCTAATAGCTCCAGAAGTTTTTTTCATTTTTTGGAATTTTTAATTTTTAAGGGTAATTTACCTCTAAAAACCAATAAAAAACGACAAAAATGCAAATTTCTCAAAAACGGCTCTAACGATTTTGATCAAATTTTCAGTATTTATAGTGCTTAAGATGCCAAACAAAATGACACCACCCGCTTTTATCAAAACTTCGGCGTTTCATAATTATGGGGAAATGTTAAAAAATAAACAAGTTTATGTTGTCAATCTAGCATCACGGCGACGGCCGCACGGGGTAGCACAACGGTAGCGAGGACGGCCAGTAATTCAAAGGTCGCGCGATCGAATCCCGCCTGGGACAATAACTTTTTTATACGATTGACGTAGGTAGAATATTATTTTTTTGTTTTTTTCTAAAAAGTAGTAAATAAAATGATTAAAAACAATATTATTTTGACTACAGTAAGTTGGGAGAAAGTTTGTGTCAGTTAACTGATACCGTTTATTTTTTAGGTTAGATTGACTAAAGCAAACACAAATGAACGGTACCAGAAACTAAATTACTAAACAGATTCATTGTGACTTCATAATCGTATTAAAGTAGGAGAGGGGATACATTACAGTAGGAGAGTAACCTAATAAATATTATTATTATTATTATTAGCTAGAGAGAAAACTATTCAATTGATTTCAATCAAATTTGCACCAAACATGTCAATTAGGCCTGTCAAGAAAAAAGATTTTGAAAATTTAGAAAAACAACCCCCTTTTTTTGCCAAAAACTCTTCCAAAATCAGTTATTATTATTATTATTAACTAAACGAGATTTTTTAGAAAGATGCGGGTTTTTGCATGTGGTAGGGCATATTAAGGGCTACAAATAAGCAAAATTTTATCAAAATCGTTAGAGCCGTTTTTTTTATAAAAAAAATAACTGATTTTTTGGGTTTTTTGGCCAGTGTTGTTTCTTCAATGGAATAGGTCACCGCTCAATCGTAATTTCCGCGAAAATGTCAGATCATAAAATAATCTGTTTGCATTTGCTTTGCCATAGGTCGCCGCCTCTATTAAAATATATATATAACGTTGTGGCTGTTTAGAATCTGCTTGCATTGTGCATAGACGATGCCACAGAGAAAACTTTCATTTTCACAAAGTAATGATTTCCAGGAAAAGCTTAGAAGGGTTCCTCTCGGGCGAAATCAGTGACAACAGTTATATCGTAGTGTTGACATTTCCTGACGGGCCCCGTACTAGCAGCCCCAGACGGAAGTCGAGGGACGCGTACATCCGATGCTATTGTATACCCAAGACCTACTCACTGACGTGTCAATGACATGCGATGACAATTGGACACAGATTTGTGAGAGTAAGCAGATGTCAGACTGCAACCTACGTGCCCATTCAACAAGTCGATGACCTCCTAGTTTACTTCGCTCT
>JAGFPH010012769.1:10588-28812 GCA_018207615.1 Philaenus spumarius | reverse complement strand
TTTTTTTTTTTTTTTTTTTTCTTTTTTAAGTGTACTAAATAGTTTTCCTTTGCTTTTCCCTAGTATCTTCCTTTCTAATTTTCCATTACAGTTTCCTTTCCTTAAATGATTCCTAGGTTATAGCTTAATTTTTTCCTTCCAGAATCTTAACTACCTAGACTATCCTAACTAATTTTACGCATAATTAACTTTTTTCCAAGTAATATGCAACCCCTATACACCCCTTACTCGTGTATTAGGACATTCCAGGCTCCTGACTTGTTTGTAGATTGCAATCAAACGTTTTCTTCCTGGATCTGTATGTACAAATTACTTTAAACAACAAGCAATGCCTTTGCGTGTAACCGAAAAGTGCTTAGGCCTTTCCTGTATCTATCAATGAGTCGAGTTATTTACTTAGGCCTACTTCATTCATTGCAGTGTACTGTGTTCTCTCTCCCCACTGCCTGACCTTGATCTTGTTTCCGCTCAGCTGTTTTCATACATCCCCTCCTGGCTAATTCGTTCTCTGCCCTTCACAATCTCATCGCACCGCTTGTGTTTACATTTTACATCAAAATATTTACATTTGGGATTCCCCCGTATGGCTAATCACTTTGTGCATTAGGCCTACCTTTTCTTCAATACAATAATATTTACAGTGTTATTTTATTTTTGGATGACAACTTAACTTATTGAATATACGGTTTGAGATCTCGAACATCGTATTTTCCCTTGATTCTTCCTGTAACCCGGTCTTCTACAATATAGGTTTTATTTCCTACTCTTTCATTTATTCGGAAAGGTCCTGTGTATAAAAGAAACAGTTTTCTGGTCTCGCCTTTAAATTTACTCGCCATAATGCTAGTGTTCTGTGTTACTAACACTAAATCCCCTACATTGAAGTTTGTAAATCTGCGACCATGGTTTTGTTTAGCAGCTCGTTGGTTTCCGGCCCTTATGATCCTTGCCTGGCACTTCTGGTGTTTTTCGCGTACCGTTTCTTCTCTTGGATTTGGTTGTTCCCTCGGGAAGACTTCATCCCACACGTACCTCGCCTCCTGGCCAAACTGTATTTCCTGAGGGGTGTATCCTGTGGTGTCGTGCGGCGTTGTGTTTAGAACGTCCTGTATATACTCTAGGTATTGTTTCCAATTTGCCTGTCGGTTGTAGCAATATGTTCTAAGCATTCGCACAAGTTCTCGGTTCACCCTCTCCGCCAGATTTACTTGTGGATGTCTTATAGGGATTAGTACATGCCGAACTCTTTCTTCCTGGATCCACTCCTTCCAATTCCCTGAAGTAAACGCCTTGCCATAATCTGTTAGAATACTTTCGGGTTTGCCAACTTCTGCAAAGTACTGCCTCATTTTATCTATACTGTTTTCGGTCGTAGGATTTCTTACTGTGTATAGTTTTACATATTTAGAGAAAATATCCACTACCACTAATATATGTTGTACATTTCCTAAACCTCTTGGTAGTGGTCCTAAGAAATCAATCGCCACTACTCGGCCTATATTATTTGTTATTATTGGCCTACTTTGAACTATTAAATATTGGTTCGGGTATTTCGCTCTTTGACAAATATCGCACTTTCTAATCTCTTCCATAATTCGATTATTCATATACTTAAAATGCCACCTATTCTTAATCATGTTATATATCTTATTTCTTCCTGCGTGACCGTACGTTTCGTGCACTTGTTTTATGAATTCTTCCACCGTGTTCTCTGGTACTACAATTTTCAATATTCCATTTACAAATTTACATAATACATTATTTTCAATTCTATAATCTACTTTATTTACAATATCCTGTATTATTTCTAAGCATTCAGGGTTTGCCATCCGTCTGTTTCTCCAATCCTGCAATAATTGTGTAAAGCCTGGATTCATTCTTATTTCTTGGATTCGCACTCTCCGTTGGTCTTCCTGTCCTACGCTGTTTTCGTATTTTATGGGGATTGGGTAATTACGATTCACAAAGGTGTCTGTTGCATTAACCTTCAACTCATGAACATAATTTTTACAAAGTCCCGGCAATTCAGAAAAAACTGTATGATATTTTTCTATTGATTTCTGCAGTAGGCCTTCTTGTTGTTCCGTTAGTATAGTACCATGACTATACTCCTTTGTCAAAGTTATCTTATTACATTTCTTCATTGGAACCGCTACATGCCCTTTTGCTCGGGTGACCGTCTCCCCCCTTGTCTAAGACCACACAGCTGATTTTCCATTAGGCCTACTTTCACTTTGTACCTAACGTGTTTCCTATTCAACTGGGTCTTATTTACATCAGAAGTAGCAGTGTTTTTAAATCTAACTTTCGATATTTTTCCACGCATATTAAACGGTAAATTTTGGTTACGTGTTTCTGCTCCTCCTACAGATATTAATTCTTTATAAGTTGGTTTATTGTTTTTATATTTTTTATTATTTTTATTACTCATCGAGTGGTCGGAAAAATTGCAGTGTAGTGTAGTGCTTGACTTCACCTTATTTGGATTACAAGGTTTACTAGAATATTCACAGTTATGGATACATTTATTGCGCCGCGACGCTTTGTTGGTAATTGGAATCTTTTCACCTACATACCTAACATTAATTGGAACATTAATCCTTTTTAATGCCCTATTACGCGGAATCTCGTCCTTGGCTTCTTTTGATAGCATCTTCGGTACGATATTTTGTTTGGCTTTTTGCCCCTTCCTTCGTTGAACTGACACCTCCCTCGATATCATCTTGTTCAACCCATTTTCGTTTTGTATCCTAACCTTATTGTTTCTCCTAGCTGTTGTCTCCGGCTTCCTTTCTTGACTGCTGCCGCACTTCCCTTCCATTACATCATTAATGCCTGTCTTACCTACTTCCGGTCCATTAACGATTTTAGCTTTGTTTACTAACTCGTTCGTACTACTTTGATTAACATTTACTTTATTTGTTTTGAGTTTAGTATTCGTTGCCTCGATTTCGTCGGATTTAATTACCTCCGATTTAATTAAATTGCTTTTTTTATTAGTTTTATAGTATCGGGAATTAATATTAAAACATTTTCCTTTTAACCGTGTTATTGCGACTTTTTTATCAATAAACGGGATTTTAACATTCTCCTGACCTATTTTGAACATTGCAAATTTTTCTTGCATGTTTATTTTTGCCTGTAAACTATATAAAAGGTCACATCCCATAATTATCCTAGATTTTAGACCTTTTACTACCAAAATTTGTAAATCTACGCTTTTGTCAACCAGTTTAACTTCGATTAGGACTTGCTTGCTGATTTTTTGCACCTTCCCTTTTAATGCACCAATTATCTCCAAACACGCTACCGGTAATTCTAAGATTTTGACATCTTCCGCCTTCAATTGCTCGAGGTAATCTTGCTGGATAACGCTTACTTCGGCTCCGGTGTCAATTTCCATGTAACTAGCATTCGTTCCAAGTTCTACTGGAATCGCGGGTATTTCTTCTAACGGTTTTTCCTCTATAACTGGTTCATCTCTATTATCTAACTAGTCTTCCCTAATATTTACATTTAAACTACCTAACTGTTTAGGCTGACGTTCACGCTCCTTTTCGACGGTTTTTCGCCTACTTCAGGTTCGATTCTACTACAAGGAGTAACTTTTTTATTTCCTAAATTTTCGGTGTTTACACGCGTATTTACTTTTTTAATATTATTCTTTTGTTTGTTTGTTTTTTCATCGGCCCTGTCATTCCGAAAAAATCTATCCTTTGTCAGAACCTCATTTCTTAGTTTTTCGGCTGCTGGTTAGGATTTGAGTTGGAAGGACGTGGTTTATTGGAGTTTGGGTGATTAGAGTTACTTGGGTTTTGAGCATAGGATCTGTGGATTGGTGGGTTATTCCGAGGTGTGTAATTTTGCCTGTTTTGCGTTTCCTGAGCGTCTTGGGGTCTACTTCGCCGATTTTCCTCTATCATGTCTACATTATTTAAGAACTCTATCGCGTCTTGAATGGTTTCGCTAGGCTTACCTATGCTGGCTAATCTTATTTGCTCGCTGAAATGTTGCATCACCGTGAATACAAGGAAACCTTCAGGTAGGGGGGGTTCTAAATCTCGCGCTTTGTTTACTACCATACAGAAATATTCGGTTCTGCTAGCGTTTCCCCTTTCTACATACCTATTATTTTCTATATAATTCCTGACCGCTTTTTGTTTTTGGAGCGACCAGTAATTACTTAAAAATGCCTCCCTAAACTCGGCATACTTCATCTCTTCGCGATCTGTTATATTAAACCATTCGAGTGCGTATCCCTTTAGATGGCGTCTTATGAATTTTATTTTCTCCCTATCTTCTAAATAAGGATTCAATTCGTCCATTAACCCCTCTATTTCTCTTAAAAATTGTTTCGGCCTTTCCTTACTATTTCCCCAAAATTCAATTTTATTTATTTCGCTGTCAAACCGCGGCATTACAATCCCTACATTCCTACTCCCACTTCCCTGGCTTATCACGTTTCCTATCTTCTTTTCAACGCTCTGCACCCGACTTTCCATTGTTCTGAACCCTTTGTCTACGTTATCTTTCATGGTGGTTGTGGTTTCCTCCAGAAAATGGATAGCGCCTTCAATTTCCCTAATCTTCTCTTCTCCCTTGGTGTGTTGTTCCTTACACCTCACGCTTTCTTCCTCCAGGCTTCTTTCCAGGTCTCCCAGCTTTCCAGAAATAACTTTGTATAATTCTTTTTGCTCCTTCTCTCGCTGTAGCCTTTCTGCTGCCTTTTCTTCCCGGATTTTTTCATCCTTGAGCCGTCTTCGTTCCTCTTTCCTCTCCCACTCTTCTTGTTTTTCTTTCTGCCTGGCCTCCTGTTCTTCTAATTTTTCCTTCCGCCTGCGTTCCTCTTCTTCCTTTTCCTTCTTCGCCCTGGCCTCCTCTTCTTCTTGTTTTTCCTTCCGCCTGGCCTCCAGTTCTTCTTGTTTTTCCTTCCGCCTGGCCTCCACTATTTCCTTTTCCTTCTTCGCCCTGGCCTCCAGTTCTTCTTTATCTTTCTTCGCCCTTTCTTCCTTATCCTTTTTATATTGTTCGAAGAACTCTTTCATCGCCTTATCCGCCATATTAACTTTTTGCTTGTTTAAAATTTGTTTTAATTATATTTAATTGTTTTTAATTGTTTAAAATTTTTTAATTTTGTTTTTATCTGTCGCGTCGGAAAACTCCCAATTATTTTTAATTAATTTTACACCTATTTTTTAGGCCTACGCCCCCCAAGCTTCCGATTTTACCGCGACAAATTTAATATACTGGTTAATTATTATTATTTGTTTAATTTATTCACTCCCCCTCTGAACCTTAATACGACACGAAACCGGGAAATATTTCAGACACGGGAAATAGCAGTAGTATGGCTTAATATTAAACACAATTCTAAAGCTAACATACACAGTTTTAAGCACAAATAATTTTACGTTAGTTCTTTGACCTATTTTTACTTTTGGTTAACTTTTTAACCACAAGTGAAATCGGCCAACACCAAAGGGCGCCAATTCTACAACGAATCCTCTTTTTAGAAAATTGTTCGTTGGAGAATAAGTTATTTCCACCTACTGGAAGTCTTATAGGCAATCTCACTTTGTTTGGCCTAGGTGAAATAACTATGTGTCGAATATTCAGTTCACTGACTATTCTGACAAAAAACTTTACTTTATACTTCCAGTAATTTATTTTTAATTTTAGCTCAGTAAGAACACAAGTTAATAATTTTACTTTTTGTAAACCTCTGAAGAGTGAGTACACTGGAACTAACCTTGTAAATTGCTTATTTGTGCTTGCAATTATTTTATGAAATTCCACTTTATCAATTCTTAATCTAAAATTCATAAACTATTGGGATATTTGAATATTTTGTGTTTTTGTAAATAATAACCTTTTATAAAACAAAATAAAATTTTAATAATTTCTTTTTTCTAATTTTAAACATAAAACAAAATTCTTGTATTTAATATTTTTCAAATAGAACCAAATAATAACTTTCTTCTCAAATAAAATAATAACTTTTTAAAACTATAAGGCAGAACTAATCTCTTAATTTATTATAATTTATTTTAATATTTTATTACTCAATTGAATTTAATTTATACTTTAATGAAAATTTGAATCTACGATTTAATGAATTTACTTCTTTAATCAATTAAAAATATTTCTTAATTTAACATCCTAAGTAACCCAGTATTTAAAATAAATTTATTTGAATTTACTTCAGGCAATTTAATGGGGACTAACGTATTTTACGCTTCTACCGACCTTTTCACACTTGTCCAGGCGTCGCGACGTTTGTGGTGAAATCCGCGAACGCTGTCTAGTGATGATAAGCTACAGATGTTCTGCGTGCTGATAGAGTTGTCTTGTGGGTGAAGGTGGAGTCCTGTACGGTTGTCTGGATGTATGATGGATGGCTTCTTAAAGATGGATGTGGTGATGCCGTGTCTGCAATCCCGGTTCGTCTATTCCCTCGTAGCTACAGTTGCATGTCCTTGTGGTCGCCTGGTGGTGTCCTGGAGTCCTGTCTGGAAGCTATACGAATCACTCCATGTATCAGCTGTCCTGTAGGCTATGTTTTTCCTCCAGAAAAATCCCAAGTTAGGCCAACTTGTATAGACTAAGTTGCCACTGAAGTTCTTGTAGAGTTAATGCGGTGTCTATTGCTGCATCCCAGATGATAACCGCAATGCCGTATCTTCTTACTTGTTATAAAAATTTAAAGTTTAACGAAGAAAATACTCAGCTTCTAGCACGCTAAAGTATTTTATAAAAAACAAGTATCGGCTCTCGATGCGTCAACTTACATCGTAGAAATATTAAGCCTCTCGAGTTTCCCCGAGCAATCGTTTATATAATGTTTTTCGGCACTATTTCATTGCCAACCTAAGCTTTCTACCACTGTATTTCCATAATGCTTTAAAATCCATTTTTTCGCTAATTTCAAACTTCTAGTCTACGTAACTTTTCATCCTGAATTTTATTGTATTTTTTTCATAATTTTGTAACTTGATTTAGCCTTTGTTTTAATTAAATTTCTATTGTTTCTTTGAGTACGCCCATTTTAGTAAACTGGTAACCCTGTTCTCCTTCCATCGGTCTCGTCTTTGGACCGCCCCTCTACTGTCTTACGTTCTTATCTGGCTTCCCTCAGTTTTATACTATGGAAATTCTTTTTCTATGTAACTCCTCCAGGGTTTTTCCGATTTTCCTGAAACTGACATCATTTTCCTCAGCTCGTTGTTACCTTTCCACACGAACTCGAGTGACGTTCGTACGACTCTTGGTTCGCATACACGACCCGCGCGCGTTTTTCCGCGGCGATTTTTCCCGGAAAAGTCTTAAATTCACACTTCTTTCGGTTTTTCTTTTTCCACTTTTCTTGTCCATTGGTTTCCATTCACTAGCCGGATTTTCATCTCATTTCTGCTTCTGGTTGTCTTGCTGTGAGGTTAGGGACTTCAACGATTTTTCACAAACTAGGGTTTTACTTTACTCCCGAAACATATTTCAAATACTGGATTATTTTTACATAACTATTTCATTTACATACTATTTACTATTTTGGATCGTTAAAAGTTTGAGTTTAAATTTTTAATTAGCTGTATAGGTGCAAATTCTGTCACCTTTTTCCTTTCATAAATTTTCTAGTTTTTCTTTTACATTATAAATTACATTTATCAATACTAAAACTTGTTTTAGTTAGAATTTAAAAATCTTTATTTTTAACCTACTTTTTTATCCTTTAAACTTTATGAATTACCATCAACTTTTTTATATGACAAAATTTCGCTAAAACTTATTTCACCTTTATTTTAGGCCTTTTTAAGAAAAGCCTAAAAAACCTTTTCTTTTTTAAATTAGAGGAATTTTGAAAATTTTCTCATTCTTTGAAAGCTCGTATCTTACGTAACTTTATGATTTTTTAATATCTAATCTTGCAGTAAATACACCCGCGGTTAGCGCAATGCATTTCCCGAAGATTTTTATTTTTTATTCAAATCTTGGATTTTGGCTTCCCGTAGGAATCTTTTAAGTAATTTTTATAAGTTCCCAATCCTTTTCAGACAGGCAGGGTCCAAAAGTTTAATTCTACCAGATAACAGACCGCCCGCGTATACATGCTGATCTCGTGACCTACATTTGGCTTCAACTCACGGCAAGTCCGTATTATTCAAACTTACAAAATTAATTGCAAATTTAAACTCAAGACCTACAACGAGTTTTGTCCGTTGTAATATATATATATATATATATGAATTTTTTTGACACCCCAAAACGTGTTCTGGGGACCATGATCGGTGCTCATTTGCTACTCCCGACCTTGGGTCTCACCATAAGGGCCACTGCAATAGCTCATTTTTCCTATGGAAATTCGCTAATAAAACATTATACTCGTAGAACAAGAATAACAAAAGAAACTTTTGAATATCAGGATTATTCTACAAAACTATCTAATCGATAAGAGTTGTGCATTTTTTATTTGTATCGGAATACACCATTAATGAACATAAAGTAAAATTTACGCAAATAAACTATTGGCTCAGTTAATATATTGTGTTCATGTTTACCTAACTTTGTAGAAAATTAGTTGACTATCCAATGGCAACGCAAACCCCTTTTTATCTACCATGTAACGATAAACAGAGAAACCAGGCCGTGTGCATGCATCCATTTTCTTGCCACTAGAACACTGCTAGTAGCCACATAATGTATTTTAAAGGGGCTAAACCTAAATAATCCAGAGCAATTTCAAATTAACTAAATAATTCCGAAAATTATATGACAGAACATATACAAATTTTAACTCTCATGTCTAATCTTAAACGCATAGTATTAAACAATGGCCAGAACAATTAAAGAAAATTAAGCTTAATCCATAAGATATTATTGTTCTTATTTTTTGACTTAGTGGAAAGTATGACCACTCAAATTATTAAGTCAAAGTATTGTATCAGAAGTTATGTTAATCTTAAGACTTGATTTAAAATAAACTATTGTTACTAAATATAAGTAAATCTTAATTCAGTATTCTCCACCAGAAGACTTAACCATACAAATCAACAATTTATTACAAATAAATATGAAAACAATACTGCAGAAATCAATATAAAATTAGAGACTATAATGACAACTGTTAAAGTGTTACTCGGTAGATCTGACCTAATAGAATAAGATGTGAAACTTTAATTTGTAATTTTATTTTTAATAAAAACATCATTATTTTGAGATATATATATATATTAACTATAAAATGTTATATTTTATATTTAATAAAACTAATAAATATACCAATCATTGTTTAGTATAAAATAAAACTAAATGGATCTAGATAAATGCATTAGATGTTAAAACTTAATTATTCTATAGGAAAAGTTATTTTCTAGCACACACAGAGGTGCAGATTAAATTTACAAGATACGTTCCTGATTAAGAATACTTGGTTACTAAATCAGTTTTCCATTAAATTAAAACTATATTATTTACCTTCTGTTCCTAATAATTTCTGTTCCCAGAATTTATGATTAATTATAAACTATGACGTAAATTACGTAGGGAGTAAAGACTCATCTTTAACTTATATTACAAATAAAATAAATAAACAATTTTAACAATAAACTATAATTAATATTCATAAAATGGTGTTAGCTTATAATAAATAAAATATATAACGGAACTTATTAGTTTGTAAAAGTTATAAAATTGTTTTACTTGAATTGTGAATTTTATCAAATAAATGTAATGAGAACACAATCCTCTTAATAATATAAATAATTTTAGATGATTCAAATTTACTTTAGCTATTTCTATATGCAGTACTCTCTATCCGTTTTGATATTCTATGTACCGATGACGTAAATTAAAGAATAAAACAAAGTAAAAGTATTTATGTGTATTATTTAATAACTATTTAACCCCAAACTACTTTACCTAGAGACCAAAATGTTATTGATGTGTTATGGATTAACTTCTGAGTAGCACAAACGAATTATAATAAGTTGAGTGATACTTTTTTATTAAATACATTTTCATTTTACGGTAACGCATTCCCTTGAATGATAAAAACATTAGAAATATTCCCACTCACAAAATATGTTGCAAGAATGTTCGATCTGTTACAGATAATCCTTTTTTCTGGTTTAATACATTATTCTAATGGAAAACTAGGTGCGCGTTAGTTCACAGTCCTGGAAGTCTACACGCAACAATGTGCATGCAATAATACGATTATGAAAATAATGTCGTGATTGATTTAATTTAATTAGTTGATAACTTGATATATATCTGTAGAATTTTAGCTAATCATTTGTAATTTATTTGATACTATTTAAAACAGTGTATTAATAATTACAGAAAATCACGACCTTTTCACTTTTTAAAAATTAATATTATAGTGTATTTAAAAAGACTGTAAAATATTACTTTTTAGTGTGTTTTGTATAGTGTGTTACCAAAACTAATATTTTACTAAAAATGATTTAATCAGATTCGATTTTTTTGTGTCAGTATGTAAATAAATATTTTAAAGTTTACTTATTTTATTTTGTAACTATAGGTTTGCCGTTTAATATTTAAAATTTCGCTAGCAAATGTGACTAAATTAAAGGTGATCGACTAAGACTATGATAGGTGCATACTTTTAACTTTAGTAAAATAATAAAATAAAGTTAACGAATTTATCTAAATGTAATATTGGTATAAACCCTTGATGAATGTTACAAAATTACTGATTTAATTCCAAATTACGTAGAGAAATGTGTCAAAGGATTTGTTTTCAAATAAAAGTTTCATCGTTAATAATTACACATTTTAAAATACGTAAATACGTAATAAGTAGACCATGCATTTGATATTAAATTAATTTTCACAATTTAGTTCGTGATAGGTCTTGTAGTAAATTATTTAAATTAAATGTGTAATTATTATCAGTAATTGATAGTGGACTAAACGCCATTTTATTTATTTTTAGAGCAATTCCATAAACTATTGAAATGGGATTTTGAAACTACGTTAGGAATAAAATATTTCACTAACTGAAAAAATATTAAGTGATTTTTTTCTATATGTGTATTTTTAATAAAAACTTTAAAGACTTTTTTAACTCAAAATAACTTTGTTTCGCTTGGTATAGTAATGCATAACACCGTCTAAATTAATGAACTATCTAAAATTAAATTAAATAGTTTTATCCATAGTAATGAAACTGTATTTTCTAAAACTGCCAAAAATGTTTAAACCAAACTATTATGGGTAAAATCTTGCATGTACTGAAGGCATAAAACATTTAAAATGATTAAAGTCCTAGTTAAATGAAAAAGTATATTTAAAATTTAAATAAATAATAGTATATAGTCCAGTGAGTTATTACCTACATTAAGTGTACTCACAATGGAAATTAGAAAATAACGTATTTGTAATGTTTTTTAACTAAGTTATTATAATTTGAACGAAATTTTTATCTCTCATCTAAGGATAAAAAGCATGTAAATAAAAATAACAGAATCATTTCCTTTACATGAGTATAACCCGTTCATGGATAGTCTAAACAAAACTGAAACTTTGTTAATTTTGCCTATACCAAATTCATAGTGTAGACAATGTATAAGCTTTTTTCTAAGGAAGGGTGTAATAAATTGGCTTTCGAATACTTGATGGAGTATCTAATACCAATAATTTTAGCAAATTCCATTCATTTTGGTACAGTAAGAAATGAGTGGTGTACGAACACAGTATTAGCAATTTGTTTAATATTTGCAAAATTGTATCTCTTTTTTAGGTAGTCAACTAAAACTAATTTATTTAAATTAAAATCTGTACAATAAACGTATACTATTAAAATAATAAATACACATTCAATATTGCGTAATGTCAAACAGTATTATTTATAATTATTTGTCAGGATAAATAATTTTTATCTATGAAATTAGTTATGTTGCTATAAAATGTACTACTGAATACTACTGATTATTACATATGCAAACAATGAATCAAAACACATACATCTATATTTTTATATAAGCTTCACTATTTTAATTTACTTGTTAAAACTTTGTTTTCATTTATTTAAAGTTTTTTACTGAAACTAGTTCTAAAAACTAAAAATCAGCATAAATCTAATAACATAGCATGTACACATTTAGTCCAATTTGACCCATCGGCGCTCCTAGTAGGTAGATCTATATAAAGGCTTAATCCTCTTGAACCTTCTATGAAGTTCATCGTTATTGAGAGGCTTACACAACTCCTCATTAATGTGAATTTTTAGCGGTCTTTCATGGCTTTGAGCACAATTTTTAATTTCTTCAGCAACAGTGGTCAATTAAATCCCTATGTAGATCGCAATTACGAACATACCATGGTGCATTAGCTATCGTTCGCAAAGTTCTATTTTTTAACCTCTGAATAATTTGCCTATTAGCATTTCTATCACATCCACATAGCTGTATGCCATAAGTCCATATGGGTTTCAATACTTGGTTATATAGTTTTAGCTCGTTGTGCAGGGATAATTTGGACTTTCTAACCAACAGCCAATACATTTTTCTTAACCTGATGTTCAGTTCATCGTATTACTTTTTTAACTCTTTCCACCGAAGCCTGGCATCCAGTCATGACCAGGTATTTTGCTTGTTATAGTGTGGGATCAAAGCACCGTTGACGATAATATGTATATGATTATGTATCTTTTTATTTATATAATTAACGTGAACTCATTAAGGTTCATTAAGTTTTATGCACCATGTTTGAGCCCAACTATTTATATGATCTATTTATTCTAGCAGTTTTCCAGTTGACTGCTCAATTGTATCGCCTACAGATAGCACGGCAGTGTCATCAGAAAATGTAGCAATATAAGTATCTGGGAGTCTTGGCGTAGGAATATCTTTGGTATACAGAAGATTCAATAATGGTCCCAAAACACTACCTTGTGGAACACCTGCCTTTATCTCTTTTAAATTGGAATAGGCTTCTTCTTGCTTTACCCTGAAAAACGTATGAGATAGATATGATTTTAATAACATACTGTGGCCTTGTGGAAGTATTTTGTGAAGTTTTTTGATCAGTTCAGCATGCCACACTTTATCGAATGCTTTCTCTATGTCGAGGAACAAAACTGAGCAAATTTTTTAATTTTCAAATGATTTCTCTATGACATCGGTGATCCTGTGGATTTGATCAATGGTACAGTGCTGATTAATAAAACCAAACTGATGGGATGGGAGTAAGTTACTGCGTTGAATAATGGTGCTTAATCTTTTGAGAAACATGTGTTAAAGCTGTTACAATAAATACAACAGTTACATAGATTGTGGCAATATTTAGAGTTTGGTACTAATTTAATTATTACGAAAAAAAGGATTTATATTATAATAGTATACAAGAGAAACTGGTCTAATGGTCCTAAAACACTAAATTTATTTATTTCCCTTCACTGTAATAGCATAAAATATGTAACTTTCAAAGTGGGTGGTATCAAAAGCCAGGAATTTCGATTGTGTTTAAACGTAATTACGCTCCAAAACTGGAGCATTGTACAATTGTACAAATTAATTGAATTGGTAACTTGTTAGCAGTTGATTTTTTGATACAAATTTAACGTTAGATTCCCTTTGAGTACAACTCTTATAACTCTATGTATGGCCTTATTTTATGAGACAAAGTTAGCATAGGGAATCCGCAAAAATTATTTATTTTTTAATTTAATTTAATAATTAATTGATTTAATTATTAGTTTCAAATACTATTAGTGCCCTACAGTAATTATCTATATTATTCAAATTAATATTTATGTCTTCTTACGTCTTGTTTATCCTGTGTTTTTCTACAGTTTTAATATTTCATGGATTTGTGAGGGCATTTATTGCCTAGACATGAGCTTGCCTATCATAGAATAGCTTTAATTTGTTGGATTGTTTTTTAGATAGAATACATCAAGAAGAAATACTCCTTGTATGTTTTCTTTTGTATAGCATTCATTTGTATGTTTTGTTTGCCTGGTCTTAATTGGAAGAATACATATTTACAAGAATTTGTAATTTTTGTATTTATGTAAAAGTAAACACTTTGTTATACATAAGTATAAGTCTAAATGGTTGGTAAGCAATTATCAAACATATTGTAAAAGAAATTTGGTTTGTCATTTTACAAATTAGAAGACGTAATTAATAAAAAGTAGAGGAAAAATAACTAAAATTTAGTTTTTTAAACGAAATATTTATTTTAGTTTGGATAAGACTTCTTGTGTGTTTGCTTATAGGAATAAAACTTGTTTAATTTGGATCTACAGATGTCTAGCACGTAAATAAACAAAATCTTGTAAATAAGCATGACGTATTGGAATGAGAATGAGTCAATTGCTACTCTGGCAGACGACTGCGGTCATGACTA
This sequence comes from Philaenus spumarius, assembly GCA_018207615.1. Taxonomy (NCBI): domain Eukaryota; kingdom Metazoa; phylum Arthropoda; class Insecta; order Hemiptera; family Aphrophoridae; genus Philaenus; species Philaenus spumarius. Next base: position 14,442 of record JAGFPH010012769.1, on the reverse strand, counting down.
TTTTGCAATTTGTTACTGTAGCTATTCTTATTATTAATTTCGTATTGTTACGCTTTTATTATAGAAATGTTGCTTTGTTGGTTGTCCTTTACATAATATAAATAAATAAATTAATATTATTACTATTCCACAAAAATTTTAAATATTTTAAAGCTAACAACATAAAAGACATTCTTATTATGATTTAAAAAATAGTTCTATATATTATAACTTTAATAAAAGTAACAATGATAAAACAAAGAAACAAATAGCATATATATTAAAGGTAAATATGAAAATGCTAAAGGTCAAAAATAAAAAATAAATAGTGCCCTTAAAAATCACAAAATCTACGAAATGTGTATTTTTGCCTAAAGACCAATGGCCCAAAATGTTTTATTCTGGTGTCTTTGTATAGTATAACAAAAATGTAACCTTATAGTTTTCTTTTACAACAATAAGTAAATTAGTTTTTAATGCAATCGTTATCACATTATGAACTAAAATACTTTAAAATTATTATTGGTGTGCATTATTTAAAAGATTTTCAAGTTGATTTGCTGTAATATTGAAATATTTCTGTATAGTTACTCTTTTTACTAATCAAATATTTTAGATTATTTTCTAAACAACAAAGACTACTTAGTAATATGTTAGTAAGACTTCTTACTATGCGTTTTGACTTCACCGTAGGCTACCAATAAAATTCTACTTCTAATACAATTAAGATATAAATTAATAATATGCCTCATCTCACTTCGTAACATCACCCAACGTGTGTGCATCTGCTTTTTCCGTTGCCTTGACTATCGCGTATCTCGTGGTACTGTCGGTGGCTACCAAAATATATAATTTTTTACTAGCTCTGGGTAGTAGGCCTAAAAAGTCTAACACCAATTTCGAAAACGGACGTATTCGGGGAATGATAGGCTGCAATAACTCAGCTGGTTTCTGTCGAGAAGGTTTCATGATTTGGCAAGCATGACATGCCTTCACATATGCTACCACGTCTGCTGTCATAGACATCCAAAAGTATTTTTGTTTAATTTTTGATAACGTCTTAGCCACGCCTGCATGAGCGCCAGCTGTTAAAGTGTCATGATACGAATGCAATATTTCGCTGACTAACGAGTTCGGTATAGTAAGCAGTTTTCTACACTCTCCATTCACGTAAAACCTGTAGTACAATACGCCTTCGTCTAACGTGTACAATCTAGATGGTCTGTAAGCAGTTTTTGTCGCTTGAGTTGGATCCGCTATCGCCTGTCTAATATTAAATAAGTACTCATCTTCTAGCTGCAGTTTTTCTATATTTAACTTTTTTATATTATTAATAGAGAACTCATCTTGTACTTCTGGAATTTCAAACTCCTCTTCATTTGGATATCTACTTAGGAAATCGGGGACTTTCATTGCTGATCCAGGCTTATGTTTTACAACGAAATCATATTCAACCAACTTTAAGGCCAATCTGTTAAACCTTGAAACTCTTGATATTTTTATAATATTATAAGCTTGCATGATCGTTGTATACAGTAAAATGCCGTCCATATAGGATTGGACGAAAATGAGTAACTGTGTATACTACACTTAATAGCTCAATTTCTGATACTGACCAACGACTTTCCGCATCCTTTAGCATCCTACTGACGTAAGCAATGGGTCTAAGAGTACCGTCATTCTGATATTGGGATAATACACCCCCAACACCTACCTTACTCGCATCACAAAATATCACAGTTTCGCTATCCTCGCTGTAGTTCGCCAATACAGGTTCTGATATTGGAGCCTCCTTTAATTTTGAAAATGAGTTCATGTGTTCTTCTGACCACGTAAAGCATTTTCCTTCCGCAAATTCCTTCTTTCTTGGATCAGTCAATGGTCTGGCTATATCACTGAATCGGTGAACAAACCGCCTCAACTGTTGTCCCTTAAGCCACTAAATCGTCTAAATGACCATCCCATGGTACAATAATCCGGCAAATACCCTATTCATACTCCTTTGGAATGAACTGCTGCTAGTCTTCAAACCCATTGGTAAACGTATATATTCGTTCAACCCTTTATGAGTAATGAAGCTAGTGTATTTCCTATCCTCTGAACTTATTGGCTGATGGAAAAATGCTTGGTTAATGTCCATAGATGAAAACAAATTTGAAGTCCCTAATGTATCAAAAATTGTGTCCGCTCTCGGTAACGGAAACCTATCTGGTTCTAAATTTTCATTTAACTTGCTATAGTCTACCACTAGTCTCCATTTATCTCCTGGCTTCTTTACCAAACACGCTGGTGCTGCAAATGGACTTTGCGAGTCCTTAATCATTCCTGCTTCTTTCAATTCATCCACCTGTTTCTCCAGCTCCGCTCTTTCTGTCATACTTAGTCTGTATGGTGGTAATGCGATGGGTTCATCTGAAATCATTTTTATCTCATAAGGTGGCACATCCGCGTCCTCCAAATCTGCAGGTCCCCTCGCAAAAAGATGAACGTATTTTTCCACGAGTCTTCTCGCTCTTGCAAAATCTTGAGGCGGCAATTCTAAATTTATGTCGATTTTTCCACCTCCTAGATCGTATAAAGCACCGCGCTCAATATAATCATCCGTCGAACACCCTGCTCCAACATTTAACACATCAAAATTATGATCCTTTGACATTGAGCCCTCATCCTCTGTGCTATTAAAAATATTTTTCGTCGATTCACTTTATACAATGTGTCCTAACTTCGTTGAATGTAAAATATGACTAGATATAGATTTTGGGTTAGTTAATAGTAGTTTTACAGATGTGCTTCCACTCGTCGCACAGACATAAAGTCCACTCTGAACTGTTATCCCATTGCTCTCGACAAAACGGTAACCAAGCCCATCCGGTATCTGTTCGTCAGTTCTTATCTCTAGTTCAAGACTTGAATGTGGTGTTATTATATGTTCGTCTTGGAATATATGTTAACCCCGTTTGCCATAGTAGTTTCTTTATGAGTTAGATTATCCATCACATATTCGTTTAGCCAAACCTTATCTATTTTAATACTATGCCTAGATCCATTGGTGTTTATTGCCACGATTTTCTTCTCGTAGTCAATTATTGCTTTGTTATTAATTAAAAAGTAATTTCCCAATAATAAAGAACACGAAAGTTGTTTTACTAAGTATACTGTTTGTCTGTAAAACACCTCCTGTATTACAAATTCTATTTCAACCTTTCCCTCTACTTGCATATGTGTCATGTCTGCAGACGTAAGTGCCACATTACAGCTCTGTATAATACCAACTTTCTGGTATTGCAATATGATTTTAAACAAGAGATATTACAACCTGATCTAATATTATAGCTATTTCATTTCATTGAAAAATCCCTGGTACATTTAAAGCAATATCGGAAATTTTTCCGATGACAGAATTATTTTTACAGATGTTATTATTTTCACCAAAGCAACTGTCAGCACTCCCTGATCTAGTTGAATATGTTGACCGCTTATTAGCGAATTTCCATAGGAAAAATGAGCTATTGCAGTGGCCCTTATGGTGAGACCCAAGGTCGGGAGTAGCAAATGAGCACCGATCATGGTCCCCAGAACACGTTTTGGGGTGTAAAAAAATCATATATATATATTGTGCCGTTATTTAAGTAGCGCACCACTACTTGAACCAGAAAGACAATTCTCGTTGAATCAAATAAATCTCTGCTTAATACACTGAACGCCCACGGCATATATCGGGTAGCGAACATAACTCCAATCAGCTGATCATTAACATTGCTAAGCGCATGCGTAGATAAAGCCAAGTAATGCTAACCTTCATTCGTCTTTCTCTTTATAATTACCTTAAAAGGATCTTCAACGACCGACATGAAAACCTCATGGCAACGTAAACG
>JAGFPH010012768.1:18061-28819 GCA_018207615.1 Philaenus spumarius | reverse complement strand
TTTGTTATTTATCATTTACAAATAATGATATTACGCCAAATATTAAGCAATCTAAATTGACTCTGTTTGCTGATGATTCAACTCTGGCAATAACAAATTCAAATAAAAACCAATTAAAAGTAGATTTAGAGACTGACTTCAGTATAATGAATAGCTGGTTTAAGGCAAATAGCCTTCTTTTAAATATTAAAAAAACACATATAATAAACTTCCATTCAAATCACATCAGATCTTCTTGCGTTAATGATGAATATTTGCACACTATAATTACACCCACAAACACTGTAAAATTTTTAGGGTTGGTAGTGGATAATACTCTCTAGTGGAAAAACCATGTTTTTTGGACCTAACTGGAAAGCTAAATAAAGCATATTTCATAATACTTACGATAAAGAGAGTTATTGATATAAATACAACCATGATGGTGTACTATGCCTATGTTTATTCCCGGCTCTCTTATGGAATTGTATTTTGGGGAGATTCAATAAATAGTAAAAGAGTATTTCAAATACAGAAAAAAATTGTTAGGGTAATTTTCAATCTAAAATGCTACGACTCATGTAAACCACATTTTAAAAAGCATGGAATACTGCCCCTGCCCTGTATATATATATTGAATGTAGTGTATTTTGTTAAAGCAAACTATTCTGATTTCCTAAAATATAAAACTGAACATGGCTATTCAACAAGAAGTAAAAATTTGTTCGAATATCCTTTACATAAGACCACAATGTTTGAGAAAGCACCAAACTATAAATGTATTGAAACATATAATAAAATACCCAGTAATTTCAAGCAAATTGAAAATTTAAAGACATTTAAAAAGGTGTTATCAAGATATCTGTTGGAAAACTGTTTTTATTCAGTAGGGGAGTTAAATGAATGGATTTGCCTGTGGCATTTTTGGAGGTGTAGTTGCTGTAAAAAAAATAATAGTTTTATTTTTAAACTTTGATATTGTATTGTTGAATGTTTTATATGTGTCTTTTAATGTATGTGTATTTAATAATTAATTGTAGTATATTGTGTATTGTATTGCATTTGACATGTCATCTGGCATTGGATTCTGTCCTGTATGTGCTGTTTTGTGACAAATAAATAAATAAATAAAATTTATTTAAATTTGAAACGTTATTATATTGTATGACTTCATAATATTGTTATAGTTAGATTTGGATATGTACAATATTTAGTTCTATTTAATAAATGCATGTGAAATAAAACCGTTCAAGTTATTAGCCATTGTTGTCATAATATAATTTCATACCAGTCAAAAATGCAGTAAATATTTAGACTGTCAAAAATCTTAGTTTAGAAACTGTATAAATATTACCAGTATGTTAAGAAAAAAACAAATATATATCTAATCTGACCTAGCTTGTCACAGTACGTTTTAAAGTCAAGTAATATATTAGATTTAGCCAAAAACTCCAAACACCAACCTGAATGCAGACAAAAGTAAACTGTTCAATTAGAACACAACAACTTTTGTTGACTATTATGTTTAAACACTTAGTAAACATGTAAATTCCTTTTTGATATTAAACATATCAATATTTAGACCTATTTAAAGCAACCTGGCTTAACTGGCATGAATTTACTATACAACCCTACGCCAACAGAAATGCAACAATAAAAAGTAGGCTGAAGTTCTAACTTATAGTCTTTAGTCACAGTATGTTTACCTATATTTAACATTTGACAGTAGAATGTAATACAAGGTCATCGTCTGCAAAAATATCAGCCGAGGTTCGTCAATTTACGCCACTTAACTTACCAAACTAAGTAGGCTATATTTTAAAGTCAAACACTAGTTGATAAACCATTTATATTTTGTTATCAGCTTGAGGACAGGGTCATGGAGAGAACTGTGGAGATTAGAGATCTTGGGGTCATTTTGTCGTCATCCCTTTCACCTGAATCCCATATTAACACTGTCTGCTCTAAAGCTAATAGGAATCTCGGTCTTATCTAGCGCGCTTCTAAATTTCTTCATCAACCAACAATACTGAGAATGCTCTATGTTGCTTTTGCTAGACCTCACCTGGAGTTCTCGTCAGTGGTCTAGTCCCCGTATCAGAAGACACTTATTAAAAGAGTTGACTGTGTCCAGACGAGATTTCTTAGACTTGTGGGAATCCGCCTCGGCTACCGCTACCAGCAAGTTCCTGTCGGTTTCATAGCCTCTCAACTCCGCTTGCCTTCCTTGAAGCTGAGAAGGAATGTTCAGGATGTAGTTTTCCTTGTGAAACTAGTCAAGGGAATGGTTGACTGGCCAATGCTCCTCGAAACTGTTAACTTTCGCATACCAGCTGCAAGGACTCGGTCAAGTGAATTATTTGCCAGACTTCATCATGGCACAACATATCAACTGAATAGTCCTATGGTTAGAATCCAGCGTAGAGCCAACCTTACTCATATTGAACTTGACATCTTTAATTTAAGTGTTGAGGACATCAAAAGTATAGGGCCTACGTCTGGATGTGAACCTCGACCTCTGATATCATTATTTAAGTGTTGGAACTATTAAAAATTTATTGATTAATTTGTTTTATTGTTCATTTTTGTAATACCATGTAGTTTTTCCTAGAGTTTTTTAAATGAAATTGGCCTTGTATTTGTATTTTTATACATTATTTGTTATCTGATTGCTATGTTGCTGTTGTTTGATTGTTATATTATTATTATTATTATTCTATTCATTGTTTTCAGTGCATTGTATATCTTGCTAGAATGTTATTTTTGTTAAATATTTATTACTTGTTGTTTATTATTAGTTGATATTAAGTGATCTGCTTTCTAAAGCACCAAGAACTATTTACATTAATATTTTGCAACAATCATGATATATGTATAGTTAGTATTAGTTAAAAAAAAGGATTTTCCATTAAATAAATAAATAATCTAGTTTGGTAGCTATTGATGATTGATCCTAATTTCATTGGTACTAGGCCAAGTATGCCTACATATAAGCTGACACAAGTACTAATATAAAGACACAAAAGTTAACCTTTTCCTATATATGTAAGGGATCTATACACTTCACTGATGGCGGAAATCAATTATAAACAATCTACAACAATATAAGAAATTCCCAAACCAAAAGTTGTTAATGAGAATTAACATTGAAAACTTTTGCTATAATTTACAGGAGATCACCAGCTAAACTAACAACTTTAATCACCAGATTTGTCTGCAAGTAAGAAGTGCTAACAACATAGGCTATAGTTCAGAAACTAAAAACATAGGCTAGGCCCTACTGTTATCACCAACAGCCATTGTATCTTTTTTTTATTTTAAAAACATAGGTAGGTCTACTGTAATCGATCAGGTTAAGTAAAAACCTATTAGACCTAGGTTTTTATTTTATTTTATAAACATAATGCTATCATCCATGTGGCGCAACTTTACTATTCGACTCTTAGGCTAACTTAGAGCTAACAGAAATGCAAAAATAATAATACAAAAATACCTAAAAGGTTCTAACCTAACCTATTTAGTCACAGTATGTTTGGCTAAAGATTATCTTGGTTGGCAAATATTTAATAATGCAATTTTATTCGGCGAAATTGTAGAATACCACTACTACTCGCAGTATCAAGGAAAACCAGCCTGATGTATTTCAGACTAAAAAACCAAAATAAAAATATTGGACCATCCCTTATGTTGGGTGGGACCGAAATCGAGGAGGCACAGTCAGCAAAGTTACTGGGTATGATTGTTGACAGTAAATTATGCTGGGATAGTCATATTGATAGCATTTGTCGAAGGTTGTGTTCAGGAATTTTTGTGTTACGAAATCATTTGGTAGCCTTGGTACTTTAAAAAAAGCCTACTACGAGCTGCTCTACCCACATCTTAACTACGGAGTCTTACTGTGGGGAGACTCATCATTTCAAAATGTGCAAAGGTTATTTATAATGCAAAAAAAAGCTGTGAGGCTTGTAAGAGGTCTACACAAGTTGGAATCCTGTAAAAGCACTTTCAAGAAGTTGGAAATACTCACACTCCCCTGTATGTATATCTTCCAAACAATTTTTTACATAAAATTTAAATGTATTCCAATATTAAGTAAAGATGTACATAATCACAATACCAGGCAGGAAGATGTCTTACGGATAAGACAGCACAGACTTGAAAAGTCTAAAAACTTCCTTCTCAAGCAGGAGTTACACTTATTAATAAACTCCCACAAAAAATTAAAATTATCCAAGACCAGAAAGCCTTTAAGAAAAGTCTTCGACAACTCTTGGTGGCAAACTCCTTTTACTCGGTGGAGGAATTCCTCAGCCACAAGTGGTAGGTAGGTCGAGTGTGGGGGATGAATCTGGTTGATTCTGTTTATATTTGGGATTTCTTATCCAGGGATTGCATTATTGTCCTACATGTTAGTAAATTGTAATTGTAAATTGTAGTAAATATTTATTTTAAATTAATTTTTAATTATTTTTAGTAACTGCTTTTATTTTATGTTAAATATAATGAATTTGCGCAGTATATTTTTAAGAGTGTACGTGTACGGTAATTAATCTGATGAAATATGTAAATAATACTTCATAAATTGTGTTGATTGTTAGTTTTAAATTGTTTTTGTGTGGTATTGTTTAATTATCATATATTCGGACATGTCTAGGCCTATACAATGTAAAATTGTCAACGGACAAATAAAATTGAATTGAATTTCAGCAGAGGTGTCAACCTATGAGCGAAAAATGTCTAAGTAATCATATTGTTTAGGCTATTTATATTATCAAATCAATGTTTTAAACTAAATTTAGGGCGTAACTTTACTATTCGACACTAGGCTAACCTAAAGCTAACAGAAATGCAAAAATTATAATTAAAAAAATACCTAAAAGGTTCTAACCTAACCTATTTAGTCACAGTATGTTAACCTGTATTGAACATTTAACAGTAGAATGTAAAACGTCGTTGTCTGCAAAAATATTAGGCTAGAGTCAAATAGTAAAGTTACGCCACCTAGGCTAAGTAAAAACATTGTAGCATAGTAGCCTAGTGCGATCGCATAGGATTTAGGCCTATGTATGGAATAAAATATTTTCGCAAAACTCCAATAGGCCTATGGCTTATTTATTTGAGTCCAATAAATTTATTCTTTCACAATGACGTTATGTTCAATTTGGCAAAGTTAATCAAGTTAAGGGCGTAACTTTACTACTCGACTCTAGACTAATATTTTTGCAGACAACGACATTGTTTTACATTCTATTAAATGTTGAATACAGGTAAACATACTGTGACTAAATAGGTTAGGTTAGAACCTTTTAGGTATTTTTTTAGAGTCGAAAAGTAAAGTTGTGCCCAAGTTTATTTGGTTTAGTTTTAAACGTTTTGTAAGATTATTTAGGCCTAAAATGTTTATCTTTTTGGTAATTAATTAATGACTGCCACTAATTGTATTAAGATTTTACAAAACTATCTAAACAAACAATTTTGCAATCCATATAATTTGCCGAGAACAAGTAGGCTAAGTTACCTTACAAGTTTTATCAATATTGTTAAAACTAGGCGTAGGCCTAGGCTAGTTTTGGTACGGATTTTACACATTTTGTTCGAAAGATATCAATATTAAAGGTAGTTAAACATAATATAACAGGCCTACTATAAAACTAAGTAAAAGACTGTAGTAGATTGTTCAAATTAGATTTTGGCTGCTAAATTATTTAACAAAATGTAGGCCTGTCGGTTAGATAACACTGCTTGTAAATATAACCTTAACACAGACTGATTTCGAACACTATTGACAACCTGCTAAAGAAAGTATTCACAAAGTAAACTAATTTATTTATTTTCATGATCTTTCAAAGCAATTTATTGTATCAATGAAATCTGCGTTCATAAACACCATACTTGAATCAAGAAAAAACATTACACCTCAAGTCCTCAAAATCTCAAAACAGGTTAAGTAAGTACAGTGAAGTTGTCTTCTGCTAACATTCAATTTTATTTTTATTATTTTGATCACAGGTGCGCACTGAACTGCATGGGACCATGGCATAGATCCGATTAATAACTCACATGACACAAGTAATTATCAAAGGTTTTACGGGTTTTACTATGCAACAACAACAAACTATTCGACTTTAAATAATTTTATACATACTTTATACATTCATAATACGTTAATTGTTAGAATTTACCTCCGGAGGCAGTTATTAAGGATTCACATAGATGGAATATGGAAGCAGTAATTATTAAAATTTACATATAAACAAATAACGAGTATATACACATTTTATGGAATATAAACATTAAACAGATTATTCTGGAGATATATTCCAATAGGAATGAACCCGTGAAAATAACTTTAATGCGATATATTCCACTTCTAAAGTGGAAGCATTATCTCATAAATTTTTAATGTGAAGCAGTTACTAATAAATGCTATAAATATATATATATATAATACATACTATATCTCGAGTGGTAACGGTCGCGAATTCAATGCTTTTTCCCCAAGCAAAAAGTGCCCAACGCCGCTAAAGAAGTTTTCACTTCAATAAAGATAAAAGATAAAGTTTGATGAAGTCAATGTTTTAAAACTTTATTTCTTTGCGGCTTCAGGATAAACTTAGAAGAACAAGTTTCCTTGTGAACTTATTAAATATGATAGTAGGTGTATTGTTTCAAAATTGCAGGAAAATCAAGACGAACTTGTTTCCATAGTGGAAGAGCTTTTAGCGTCGGTGGTATTGATTTTAACTAAGTGTTCTAGGAAAACATCACTTGGAACAAATATAAATATTGTGAGGTCATGAAATAACTGAGCATACTTAGGAAGATTTTCAAGAATAATCTAGACTAAAGGCCAACGAAATTCACACCAGCGTATCTATACAACCGTACGAATTTCAAATACCTATTTATGCAATTGTTTATTGTTTTTTTTTTTTTACTTTATAAATTACTAGAGGGCTCCGCCCGCTGCTCGCTTTGCTCGCCAACCCCCGCGGTTACTCGCGTCGAAGCAAATGCAAACAGGTTATTTTATATAAATAGGCCCTACTATTAAATTCTAATATTTCTTATTTATTTTAACTATTATGAAACACAGGGCTTTCTATTTTTAAATTACTTGATTTATTAAGGGTTTATTCTCTAGTTTTAAGGAAAGTATAACAATCAACGTTTGGAATACATTTTCACCCATTAACAGCATGCAAAAAAATGTCAATATATGATCATTTTTTTATGTATGTTTTAAGAAATAAATATAAACATTTTCAGCTCACTAACTCTAAGGAAAATATAACAATTAACGCTTATTGTTTTAGGGGTTGTTGTCACATTTTCGCCCCTTAGGAACACGCGACAACATGCAAATCTAGTTTACATTTTCTATGTAACTTGTGAGAAATAAATGTACAAAATTTCAGCTCTCTAGCTTTAAGAAAGGTATAACAATTAATATTTATTGTTGTAGGGGTTGTTATAACCCTTAAAGCAAAATTAATTCTAGCCTATGTTACTCAGGCATAGTGTAGCTTTTTATTAGTAAAACAATTTTTTCAATCGGTTAAGTAGTTCCAGAGATTACCCCCTACATACAAACAAATAAACAAACATATTTTACCTCTTTGTAATATTACTAGGGGATACCATGCGTGCTCCACACGCCAACCCCCAATGGAAATTTCTAAAAAAATATGTTATGTTTTATTTATAATTAAGGTGTAGGATAATAATAACCTCAAAACTAAGCTGGTAAAAAATGTTAAATGTTCAAACTAAATTATTTCTTATATTTTATAACAGCAGTTATTATAATGGTTAAAAGAACCAGCAAGGCTCACGTCTACACTTTAAAACCCTAACCTAAAAGCTAGAAATACAAAAATAATTGCTTCAATTTTTGAAATCAGCTTAAATTTGGAAATATTGGAGCAAACAGCTATACTATCTGTTATTTTATTCAATTGGTTGCTATGGTAATAAATGTAAATACATGTGTTGGTTTATCATTCTAGGCCTAACCTAAGAATTTTTTCCGACTAAATTTACAAATATTGAAATAAAAAAAGATTTTTATCGTAATGAATTATAGCCTATGTTACTCAAGGATAGTGTAGCTTTTTATTAGTAAAACTATTTTTTCAATCGGTTCAGTAATGCCAGAGATTACTCCCTACATAAAAAAAAACAAAAAAACAAAAAACATTACCTCTTTATAATATTAGTATACATTAATAATAACCTAAAAGCTAAGATGTTAAATAATGTTAAATGTTCAAATCAAATTATTTCGTATATTTTATAACAGCAGTTATAATAAAGTTTAAAAGAAACATCAAGGCTTTGGACTTAAAACCTAACCTAAAAGTTAGAAATTTAAATAATTGCTTCAGTGTTTGAAATCAGCTGTTAATGGAAATATTGGATGAAACAGCTGTTTTATTTGTTGTTTCAATTTAATTTGTTGTTTATTTATTAATTCAATTAATAAATGTAAATACACGTGATGATTCATTAGTCTAGGCCTAACCTAAGATTTTCTTCTGGCTAAATTTACAAATAAAAAAGGGTTTTATCCAAATGAATTATAGCCTCAGGTAGACTATATATTATAGTTACTCAGGTAGCTTTTTTTTTACTAAAACTATTTTTACGATCGGTTCAGTAATTCCAGAGATTAGTCCCTACATTCAAACAAACAAACACATTTTATCTATTTATAATATTAGTACAGATTAGTTTTGATAGATTAGAATAAAACGTTTTTAATGACCTTTATGTAGTCCTTTTTACTGCCGCATAAAGGGAGTGCCTGCAGTGAACTCAACATTGATATTGATAAAAATATGTGCAAAACATTTTTGCACTGAGTTTACCCTAACATTTCCCTTTTTGTAACTTATTAACATACCAATCTTTTTACATGTGCTAAAAAAACTAATTTAAATAAAACATATTTAACTTTTAAATAAGCAATGTAAATAGAATTCGTTGGTTTTTTATACTCTTGAAGTTATGTTTACATATTTTTGCAGAAAGAATTTCAAACGCGGAACGTGTAGCTCTAAATTGGAGGTGCAATTCTGAGACTACAAGCCTTGACAGTTGCCAAAAGCTGGATGAATCTTGAGAAAACAAAGTCTTTAAATTTTACAAGTACAGAAAAAGCAATCTCTGTTGATTGAAGAGGAAATAATACGTTTATATTTTAACATTTAATGAACAATTAATAAATGTTTGGTGTCTTAAACAACCTCCACACCGTTTTCAAATTAGTGTTTATATCGATATTAGTGTTTATATCGATTAGTTGACTGTCGTAGCGATTTGGATCAGTTTAATCTGAAAAATTTAACGTAGGTTTACCATTTCAAAAGAGATGGTAAGGTCAAACACGTTCACTGCTACGCAAATTTCGTATTTCCTATGCCAGGAGCTGACTTTTTATTTTTTATACTTATAGCCTAAATGAGTAGAAATTACTTTATTTTTTATTTTTTAACCTTTCTACGTAATAATCACTAATATTTTAAAGCGGATGTACATGTGCGTACATAGCCAATGGGCTTAAAATTTGCGTGGGAAGCGCGCAATGTACGGTGTATTGAAAATACTCTCAATACGGTAGTTGGCGTGCGAAGCACGCAATTAATTATGTATTGAAAATACTCCCAATATGCGGGTGTACGTGTAAAGCACGAAATGCTCTGTGTATTGAAGATAGTCCCAATACGGGGGTTGGCATGCGAAGCACGCAATGCATTGTGAATTGAAAATATTCCCAATACTCGTGTTGGCGTGCGAAGCACGCAATGATCTTTGTATTGAAAATTCTCTCCTGAGCGTTCTTAGCAGTGAGTGTAGATTGAAATATTTCTCTGTGGAGTGAAGTTCAGGAACAAAATACATTTTTATTTGCAATGCCTTTGGTTTTGCCAGGAATATAATTGTTACAATTTAAAGGTCAGGGAGAATTTGCGTAGTAGACAGTATATAGCCGTTTCACCTTTTCTGTTGGCAATCTACTCGGAAAACAGGTGTACCGGGAAATCAATTTGTTTTACTTGTATGATTCGATTCAGCTTGGGAAAAGGGTTATTAATTTCCATTAAATTTGAGCTATTTGCAGTGGCCCTTGGTGGGATATAATTTAGGGAGTAGTAAATGAGCACCGATCATAGTCCCCAGAACTCATTTTGGGTGTCATTACAAATTGTATACAGGGGTGGCAAAAAGTCCCGGAACAACCCAATATATTTTTCCAGGTTCCACTTACACAATTAAAACTTTGCAAATTGTTTATGGGTATAAAAAACTACTTTCTTAGAATATGGCTGATTTTCCACCTCCTCTCGGGGACGGCCCGTCAGGAGTCGGTGAAAAATCTTAAATGTAAGCATGGGTTGTTATGCATGTCATTTTAAAGGTCTTGATGAGACAAACACAACGACATAATAAAAATGAAAAATGGATGATCCTGAAAAAAGTTATGGCTGTTCAAAGTTTTGATATGCTGCATGTTAAATGTGCCTTATTCTAAGTTTAATTTATTTTTACATGTTCCATGTATTACACGTTCAACTCGTCAAATTGTTTACGGGTATAAAGAACTACTTGTTTATGCTACAGTTGATTTTTCATCTCCTCTGGGCTGAATCAACTTATTCAAACTTAGAGTAAGGCTCATTTAACATGCAGCATATCAAAACTTTGAACAACCATAACTTTTTTCAGGATCATCCATTATTCATTTTTATTATGTCGTTGTGTTTGTCTCATCAAGAC
>JAGFPH010012767.1:18765-28827 GCA_018207615.1 Philaenus spumarius | reverse complement strand
AAGTTTGGACAGAAGATGATGGAGACATCGAAATAAATGAAAGCATCAAGGAAGAAAGTTCAAAGTACATAACTCTGACCAATCGTACACGCATGCGAATAAGAAGCAAACCAGCTGTGCTGCGTACTCAATATTATACGTTAAACAGTGACAGAGAGGGATACTACTATAATTTAATTGTCTGTCATACACCGTTTCTAATTGAAAACGAACTTCTACTCGAAAATGAGTCTGCAGAAACTTGTTTCATTAGATGACAACATGAATTGAGGCCTTTACTTGGACATTTAACAACGGAAGAGTTTGCTCACATAGAAGGTCATTCAGCAGGCTTTAGCCCAAGCTGTGACCTTTAATGTTGTCCGTGAAACTGTAAATGAATTGAACAATGATGAAGCTGTGATTCATGCAGACGAACAAATAATATATGATCCGGATGATTTTTATTTAGCCAAAAATGACGTAACAGGAATACCTGATGATGTATTTGTTGCTAGTGTAAGAAGCATGAACATGCCAAAAAGAGCTCTTCAGCGAAGTTACTACATTTATAGAAAAAGATATAAGAGGTGGCAAAATACAGATGTTACAGTTCATTACGAGTGGTGCGGGAAGTGGTAAACCGTTTACTTTGAAACTTCTGGTTAAACATTTAAAATGTTTTTATGGTCCTACAGTCGATGTGTTGATGAAACCACAATTTATTGAAGTTGCCGCTTTGAACAATTTCGCTGCTCGTCAGATTTTTGGCAAAACCTTGCACTCTGTTTTTTCTCTGCTAATTGAAAAGGGTAAGACTATGCCGTATCAGAAGATGACAGGCCAACGACTTTAACAAGAAAGAAAAACATGATGTTACATTAAATGGCTGATAATAGACGAGATATCTATGGTTTCTTATGAAAGTCTACGTATGGTACATCCGAGACTGCAAGAATTCAAAAACAATGACAAGCTATTTGGTGGGGTAAATATATTATTATTTGGTGACATTATGCAGCTTCCGCCAGTAAAAGGTCACTGGTGTTTTGAGCAACCGCCATGGTGTGCAGCAGAAACCTATCTACATTTCTTTTCTGCGAACTAAACATTAATCTGAGACAACAGAACAACATTGAGTTTGTAGATTTGTTAAACAATCTACAATTCGGTGAACTAACCATCGCCCAGTTACAATTATTGTGCGAGAGGAGAAGAGTTGAACTAACAGGAGAGTTCGCCGATGGTGCGGCTGTTAGAATTTACCCAACGATCAAATTAGTCGATGAATACAATACGAAAATGACCAACATCATTGCCGAAACATCTCATATTTATGTCATGAATGCAGTGGATGAATCTCGTGAACCTGTGGCGTACGGAAGAAAACCGCCGAACTAATTTCAGCGAATGAGAATAACTGTGGAGGGCTTTTGCATACGATAAAGCTAGCCAAAGGGTCATGTGTGATGCTCAGACGTACGTTATCTCGAAAGAATTTTAGTTTTTTTTCAATCTTTTTTCAAGACGATGCGGTACTAACGGTCGGACTGCGGGATGACAAAACAGACAGTTTGAACAACCTATCCTTTGAATCGTAACACAACGGAAGGAAAAAACGGATGTAAAGAACAACTCTAAGAAGTAAAGTCAGCGATTTTTTCTGACAAAGAGCATTGAATGCAATTGAGGATGCAATGTTCCACCATCGCGGCATAAACTTAACATCATTTGGTGTTGATGAAGAGTGTTGTTGGACGTAGCGTAAGGCGAGGTCAAGAACGTATGCCGCATCATGAACGTATGCCTTAAAGAAGTCAATTCGTTGATATTATTCATGAAATCTGCCTATTACGAATTTGCGCTAAACCGAACAGTGTTCGGTCCCAATAGCGGGACTCGACTGTAGTAATTTTATATCATAAACACATTTTTCTTTTAAATTCGCCAAATATAGTAACTATACCGCAATCCAAAAGTGTTCCATTGCTTTTTTGTAGAGAAAGGTTCAAAGAATTCATATAAGCCAGTAAAAAATTTATTGATGTAAAATTTACAAAGTTATTAGCTCAAGAAACAAAATGTTCTGTAACGAAAGGAAAAAGTTTAACTTTAGGCCTACAAAATGTAGTGAACATTTTTTGTAATTTTTTCAAAATGTTTAAAAGTTTTGTAATACAGCTCTAAATAGAAGTGTATAAAAATAAATATCAATTTAAAATTTCTGTTTTTGAAAACACCAGTTTTTATGTTCCTACTACAAGACTGCTAACAAAACTAAGCCTAGTTTGAATAATAATTTAGAAATACAGTAAAACCTCTCTAATCCGAACCTCTCATACCCGAAACCACTGATATCCGGCGTAGTAAAATATAATAAATATATCTATCAAAAATGAATATTTTCTACCAGATAGTAGCGAATGATGTTTTTGAGTTGGGCATTAGGGCATTGTTTCCGCGAATGCGTAGAAAGCGAGCAGTGGGGGGAGTGCGTGCGAGATCACTGAACTACAAACAATGTGTCTACCCATCTCAAAGCTTCACCCCTCCGGAAATAGGAGTCAGTTCTGATGTCTGCGTGTTGTTTGGCAGTTAGTTCGATTTCTTTTGCGACTTGCTTAGCTGTGTCTTTAAATGGTTTACCAGTTCGGTGTAGTTTTTATTTAAGAGTGTATATATAGTGTATTTTAGTAAGGCGTAGGATTAGTTATTGTACACACAGTTTTTCTACCTATAAAATGGCTGAAAAACAAAAAAATACTGTCTTTTCAATCGAGGAAAAACTTCGCGCAATTAAGCGATTGGATGCGGGAGAGACTGCTAAAAAGATGGGTGTAGGAACTAGTATGGTGAGTGACTAGAAAAAATCCCGAGAAAAATTATAAAAATGGTGCTCTAATCAGGCTTCAGGTTCAGGCATCAAAAAGTGTAAAGTAATGAAGACATCCGTAAAAGAAGAAAAAAAAAAAGAACGAAGCACTGTTTTTGTGGTTTACACAGTGTAGGTCAAAAGGACTGCCCGTATCAGGGCCCATTTTACAAGAGAAGGCTTTTTCAATTTAGTAAGGAAATGAGATACGAGTCTGACTTTAAAGCGAGTGAAGGGTGGCTTGAAAAATTGATATGGCGTTAGAAAAGTTCAAATAAGTGGGGAAAAACTTTCTGTGAATGAAAAAGATGTGGAAGAATTCAAAGTGTTTTTACACGACCTGCTTGATGAAGAAAGAGTTAGCGGGGACCAGCTGTACAACTGCGACAAAAGTGGTTTGAACTTTACAATGTTACCAAGCTGCACTCTAGCCTCCAAGGAAGAAGTTAATGCGCCAGACTACAACAAGAAAGAGTGACAGTTTTAGCCTGCAGCAATGTCACGGGGGAAAATAAAGTAAGACTGTGCCTGATAGGAAAATCGCAGAAAATCAGGTCATTCAAAAACTTTAAAGACCACTTCTCTTTACCAGTGTGGTACAGAGGGCAAAAAAAGTGCCTGGATGAACTCAGCAATTTTTAAGGAGTGGTTTAAGCATGAGTTTGTTCCATCTGAAGAAAAATATTCAGAAAAAAACAATTTTGGCAAAGAAGGCAATTTTGTTGTGTCAATTCACATCCCTCTGCCAATGAAATGAGAAGTGGGGAAATAAAGTGTTTTTTTGCCTCCCAACGTAACTTCACTGTGTCAACTAATGGATCAAGGCGTCCTCGAAACACTCAAACAGTTATACCGCCATAAGTTACTGGCAGTTATAATTGCAGGTATGGACGTAGGCAAGAGTGTTACCGAGTGCCTTAAAAACGTGGACATGCTAGATGTTGCCTTGAGGATTTCTAGTGCATGGGATGACATCCAGCCAACAACACTGGTAAAATCCTGGAAAAAGCTATTGGACCACAAAGCAAGTGATCAGTGGAGTGATGTAGAGCCAGAAACAGAAAAAACAAGATAGTGAAACAAACAAACAAATCGTTCAACTTCTCAGAAACAAACAATGATGGACGAAATAAACAATTCCGGTTGTGACGAAATAAACAATGATGGAGTAAAGGAGAGGATGAATGAAGATGAAGTTTATGAATTTATTGACAGTGATATTATCAACTTGGTGAACACAGCGCCAGCACCTGTCGAAGATGAAGAGCCAAAACAAACCATGACGCATTGTGATGCATTCCAGGCGTTTGAACAGCTGATCGCTACGTCGAACAACAAGAAGAAGCTACAGAGGGTGATCTCTTGCTTTTTGGCAGATAGAGAGATATTTTGTCAAAGAAACGGGTTCAGCGAGCCAATCAAGCCACAATATGTAGATTTTTACAAAAAAAAAAAAAAAAAAAAGATGTGAGTGCAAATTAAACTTGTACAAAGTAAGTTTTTACTGTATTTAAGTAAAAAAAATTATTATTTTCCTCTATTTTAATTTACGGTAATTGTATTAACTTGAATACTAATACTAGTAGGCCCAAGTTGTGCTTTTTCTGAACTTCAATGCACATAAAGCCTGGTAGTTTTTTTTACTTCAGTACAGTAATTTGAAGGAAAGGTTTGTACTCTTCTTTAGCATGTTAACCATAAAAAGGTGTACTGTGTAACAATTCAAAATATTGATAAACAAAAAACATAGTAAATAAATTAATCCAAGGAAAAACAAAGATATGAACTTTTATTTTATAGTTGCGAATGGGAATGAATGCCCGCGACATTTAACGGTAATAGTCTGGAATACAAACGCAAACAGCTAAATGAATCGACGACCGTCACTATTTAATTAAATCAAAAACAATTTCACTGCTTTTCAATATATAACTAAAATAATCCATCGATCCGGTAGAGTTATAAAATAAATGAAATTCAAAGTTTAAAGATAGGCCTAAGTAACATTTATGAAATACAAACTCATTGCGATCGTCACGGCATGAACGAATCATCATCATGAATTTATACAATCAGCTGTATTTTATAAGTAACAAATAATGATTATTTTCGGCAATAGACAAAGAGTATAAAAGCTAAATTATAGAATGACAAAGATAATAAGGAGTTATTCGGTATTTTCTCTATTTTATCCAAGTAATTTATACCTTCAATATTAACTATCATATTTTCATTAAAATTCTAAGAAAACATATCAAAATTATAATTTAAAAGTCATTACATTTCTTTTTTTTACATGCTCACTTATTCATTACCATTTAAAAAGAAAAAGAAATAGTGAAGAAAAAAAATTTTCTCTTCAACAAATGAAGCCTAAAAAAAATTATTATTCTGGTGAAAATCGTTTTGAAAGGAACATTACATTTAAAACGGCGAATATTTGCCTATAAAAAAAGGCCAGACTTAAAGGATCATAAGAAGAGATTTAATGAAGAATAAGCAGGGGTGCCCCCCCCCCCAATGTGGATACCCCTCCCCTTATAAACAACTAGCTGACCCGGCAATGCTTCGCTATTGCATAATTATTTTGGTGAAATCAATGCGACAAATGATCGTGATTTAGTAACTTTGACCCCCTAAGATTTCGAATTTTTTCAAACCCTTTCTTAGTTAGTACCTATGGCCCTAGAGGAAGCTACATACCAAATTTCGTTCTAATCCGTTCAGTAGTTTTTGAGAAATCTTGATTTAGTAAATTTGACCCTCCCCAAAACTCCCTAAAATTTCGAATTTTTTCAAAACCTTTCTTAGTTAGCACCTATAGCCCTAGAAAAAGCAACACACCAAATTGCATTCCAATCCGTTCGGTAGTTTTGAACAAATCGTGATTTAATAACTTTGATCCCCCCAAAACCCCTAAAATTTTGAATTTTTTCAAACCCTTTCTTAGTAAGCACCTATGGCCCTAGAGGAAGCTACATACCAAATTTCATTTCAATCCGTTCGGTAGTTTTTGAGAAATCGTGATGAGTGAGTGAGTGGTATTTCGCTTTTATATATAGACTAGCTGACCCGTTCGGCGTTGTCCGTGGTGGTTGGTATTTTCAGATTTTTTAACGTAATTGTATTCTTTATAAGTGTTCAGTCAGTGAGCACTATTTTCATAATAATAAAAGATCTGGGTTCGGTAGTTTTGAAGAAATCGTTTTTTAATAAATTTGATCCGCCCCAAACCCCCCTAAAATTTCGAATTTTTTCAAACCCTATCTTAGTGAGCACCTATTGCCCTAGAGGAAGCTACATACCAAATTTCATTCCAATCTGTTCGGTAATTTTGGAGAAATCGTGATTTAATAATTTTTACCCCCAAACCCCCCTAAAATTTCCAATTTTTTAAAACCCTTTTTTAGTGAACACTTATGGCCGTAGAGGAAGCTACAAACCAAATTTCATTCCAATCCGTTCGGGAGTTTTGAAGAAATCATGATTTAACAACATTGATCCCCCCAAACCTCCCCTAAAATTTCGAATTTCTCCAAAACCTTTCTTAGTAAGCACTTATGGTCCTAGAGGAAGCTACATACCAAATTTCATTCCAATCCGTTCGGTAATCTTGAAGAAATTGTGATTTAACAACTTTGATCCCCCCAAACCCCCCTTAAAATTTCGAATTTCTCCAAATCCTTTTTTAGTAAGCACCTATGGCCCTAGAGGAAGCTACATACCAAATTGCATGCCAATCCGTTCCTTAGGTTTTGAAGAAATTGTTTTTTAATAAATTTGATCCCCCTAAAATTTAGAATATTTTCAAACCCTTTCTTAGTGAGCACCTATGGCCCTAGAGGGAGCTACATATGAAATTTCATTCCAACCCGTTTGGTAGTTTTGAAGAAATCGTGATTTAACAACTTTGATCCACCCAAACCCCCCCTAAAATTTCGAATTTCTCCAAACCCTTTTTCAGTAAGCACCTATGGCCCTAGAGGAAGCTACATACCAAATTTCATGCCAATCCGTTCCGTAGTTTTGAATAAATCGTTTTTTAATAAATTTGATCGCCCTAAAATTTCGAATATTTTCAAACCCTTTCTTAGTGAGCACCTATGCTCCTAGATGGAGCTACATACCAAATTTCATTCCAATCCGTTCGGTAGTTTTGAATAAATCGTGATTTAACAACTTTGATCCCCCCAAACCCCCCTAAAATTTCGAATTTCTCCAAACCCTTTCTTAGTAAGCACCTATGGCCCTAGAGGAAGCTACATACCAAATTTCATGCCAATCCGTTCCGTAGTAATTTGAAATTTCTTTGAAAATTTCTTTTTTAGAGGCTAGAATTAATAGGCTAGATAACCACTTGTCACACATACTGCTGCGAAGTCGATTTTTTTTACAATTTTCAGTCTACTCATGGTTCTCTCGACAGAACAGCTAGTGACTGCCAAAGAAGAATTCAGTACATTACAGATAAATTTGGAAATGATAATATTGGACCATTGTAAGGCCGAATAAAACCTTGTTTCATCCACTGGTCTGCCATCCTCTCATTTTCACATTTCTTTTTGCTTGAAATTCTTTCATTTTGGACTGTCTCTTCTTCGTGGCTTGATGACATCTCACCGTCTGATGAATTATCACGTTTATGGAGGATGTCTGAAATGTCTACTTCTTTATGCTACTTGTGTGATAAGTCACACAACTGTGTTTATTTTGAAACCTATGGCCTTGACCGAAGCAATAGGAATTTCTAAGTTCGCGCGGCGGCAGGAGACGGGAAGGGGGTTGGGCATGACCACACCAAGATTCTACCGAAACCAAGAGAATTATACCGACAATGAACAAAAAATATCTTAGTTATAAATAGGTAGATTATTTACTGTATTGTATACTACAATAGCAATACCGATCGTACATACACGAAATTTCAATTGTGATTCACAAATTGTCTCATTTATTTATAGTTTAAAAAATCCCCCCCAAAATTATAATTCCCCCAAAATTTGTTTTGATGGCGCTCTGAGCGCCATACCACCCCCCTTCTGGGCACCCCTGAGAATAAGTGTTAAAAAATATAAATATTTGAATTCAAAGATCCCATATAAATCAGAAGATCTTAAAATTGGTGAGATCATTCCATATTTTATAACCTCATTTAAAATATTTTTCATTTGAACTTAACTTTGATGTTAATCAGAGCGATTACTTACTATTATAGACAATTTCCTTTTTATGACATTTTATAAGTGAACAGTTATTTTTGTGTTGGATTATAAACTTGTGTGTATTTATATATCTTGTGTTCATCTGCATATCATCTATCATCTTTTATATTTACGTACATTTAATTTCTCTTGTTTGAACAATTATTTATTATCATATTTATTTCGTTGTGTTATTTTTATACTTTCTTTGGGAAAAGACGGCTCTAACCTTACCCGAGATTAAGACTTTCGTTGCTTTACCAATTGTTATTCTAGCCTAATCACTAATATTTTTGGATAATAAATAATCTTGATTTGTTGTTTGTAATATTCCATGTTTTATTATAGAATATTTGAATTAATATAATTTAAAATTTGTGTTAACTTTCTCAACGAGAGATTTTTGTCTATATATTTTTTTTATAATTATATTTGTGTTGTAGTAGCTGTACAATTTGTTGTTCATTTCCACCACTTTACCCATATTAAAAAAGTCCCTCTGAAATCCGGATTTTTTGGTATCCAGATCGGCATGCGCCACATTGATCCGGATATAAGAGGTTTTTCTGTATATGCTTTGCCCAAAAATGAAATATTATTATAAAAAAGTGTAGAGAATAAATCATAGAATTGAACTGCATACTTGAAAATTATCATTTTATAAACTTATTTCACATTGTTTTACTTGTTCCACAAAATTTGAATAAATGGTCAAAAGTTCTCGCGGATTAAGCCTATACAATATTCTGTGTGTCTAGACCATGAGAATAATGCTAGCCCAAGCGTGGGAACGGCGAGTATTGAATTCAACAAAAGTTTGTATTTCTCACGACTGTACTATTAAAATCGTAACAGTAAATGTACACAAAAAAAACGTCGAAGTTTTCTCTTCAAATCGATATAAACATATCTATACAAATATATCGAATTGTAATAGATATATCGATTGCAGAATGTACTTTCTCATTGGTTGAAAACTTTCCAATTGCAAGGGTTTACAGAAAACTTTATATTTTCGAAACTATAAGAGTGACGTCTGATTGGAAGGCAGTTTTAGAAAGTTAAAATCTTGACGAATCTAAAGGTATCTTTATATTATTTTCAAAACAATTCTGCCGAACAATATTGAGCTTTAGAGAAGTGACAAAGTTGAGTAATTTCTTTGTGTTTTCTCGCACGGAATTAGCTTTTCAAAAAACAACAATTTTAGAACTATGATTACATATTTAAAAATACATTTTAGGACAAATACAAAAATTTAAGTTTAAATCTTTTCCTTTCCAATGGTTTTTGCTTTATTGCGATTAGATGATTTTTAGTGGGTAAAATATTCAATACAAGTAGTTATCAATTGAGTAGTTTGCCACTTACGCCGAGCACTACGACTGCTAAATTTGAGCAGTATGACACTAAGAGGGTTAAGGACAGTAATTGTCCCATTTAAGATTTTTTGCCTATATTTTTTGAATATGGGCAAAAAATAATAATAATAAAGCATAAATTTGAAATAAAAGTAAATTGGCATGTTTAGGTTTATATTGCAAAATTTAAGGTTTTTTTTGCAAACAAACACAATCTAAACAAACGTACTTATACACACATTAAACTTTTCACGTAGTCAATTTAACTTTACTTATATACATATACAAAGCACTAATGTTACAATCTTACAATAATAACAATTCTAGTCAACAAAATTTTACGTAGATACGATATTATACAATAAAACCATCCACGAGGACTGAGGGCAACACGTCATATACTTATAGCTACAGATGATATACTGCTATTACAGCATGTTGGTGACGCGAACTTATAAGATTTTACCCATTCAAAAAGCGGCCAACACGCATATCATTAGTCGGGTACATACAATGTATTTGTATATATATATATATGTGTACACAGGCCTCTGCGCGAGTGCCAGTCTTATATACATACCGGGTGTCTGGAAACGGCTTAATATTTCGTATATAAGGAAAGTTTGAAGGTAGATGTGATTGAAGAACC
>JAGFPH010012767.1:6722-18665 GCA_018207615.1 Philaenus spumarius | reverse complement strand
CATTGAAGAGGTATGGAATCTTTTATTTAAATCAAGCTTGTGAAGGACTGGTGTAAGGTGAATGATGTAAACTGTCTGTAATAAACCTGGACATTTATTAACATCAATATTTAAGAAAAGAGACTCTGAATGATAAAAGGAACATATAAAACATCACACATAACTATTAGACAAGGCGTAAATCGAGATGCGTAAAGCTTGTGCCGGAGACGACTTGATTCAAGCCTTGTGACACAATCATTTTACACACGTCTTGTAATGATTCACATATTGTGACTGTCAGTTAGTCAGTAGAATAACCTTTCGATGCTTGCCCAGGTTCAATGTAAAATCAAATGTTTCGTATACAAAATATATTTATTTTCATTTAGCCAATTGAGTTCAGAATCTATGAAGCTGAATTAAAGGTGTTGTTTTATTTCTTGATGGGCAAGAAATTTAAGATAATTAATGCCTAGGTATAGACAATAATATCATCAAGTTTTAAATTTTATTACTTGCACAACATATTTCTGTGTACAAAAATAAAGGCATTTTTATAATTAAACTAAAATTAAAATACAGTTTTGTTAATTTATCCCTCAAAATACTTGTAAAATTTTTCGAGTTATATTTTACAAATAAAAGCTCAAATAATTTAACTGATATTAAAAATTTAATAGTTAACTTAATATAAAGGTAAAAACAGGAGAGTTATCATTACTAATAAAATAGGCCTTAACTGTATAACCATAATAGTTAAGGGTAATTATTTTATGAAATTCAGGATAAAGTTAAAATGGATAAATTCAAACATAATATGTTCACATTGACAAATCTGTTTTGCTGGTTTGACACAAGAAACTGAGTCTCGGCCATTGCACCACGTGACTAGACAAAAAACATGCAACGACGTGTAGCATTGCAAGACCAATTTATATTGTGCTATTCATTTTCACTGACTACAAAAAAGTGAGTCTTACATATGCTGTACACAACTCATTTGTACCTTGCCTTAAACAGAATATTTTCAGCATAGGTTCACATACATAGACATTTGCCTTAAAACCATGAATAAATTAAATTGAAGATATCTATCTACGCCATCTTGTAAAATATACTTATTTTTTGTAAAGAAAAAATTGTTTAAATATACAAATTAATTCAGTCCTGAGAATAAAAAAATAAAAAAATGCTTCATAAAGCACAAGTGTACTACAGAAGAGATATAAGTTAATCAGGCCGATAGACTCTTCAAATTACACAATTAGTATCCAAATGTTAGTTGGAAATAAGAATGAATGGAAATTAAGTGAAAACAAAAAGTAATAATTGATTGTGTTAAACCTACGGTACTAAAAGTTGTTTTACCTGAAAGCTTTCCAGCAACAATGAAACCATTCCATTCGTCTGATCCATCACAACAATCACAAATACCATCGTTTACACGGCTTGAAGGAATAAATGTTGGTTCTGAAATAATTCCAAAATTTTAAAAATAATATATTTGAAAAAGTTATAACACTTGAAACACATACAATTTAACACATTTATAGTCTTTTAGTGGTATTTAGTTACATTTTTCATGTGGGTTCAAGATAACAGGTCTTTAATAGATTTAGAAAATTTCAATTTAGCACACTTGACTTATAGATGATCAGAAATTTTAGGAGTAACTTATGGTAATAACTTAATATAATTAGGACATCGTTTAAAATTATGATAGCTAAAACATTCAAATCAATATATAACTTTTTTTTAGACATATTCACAAAACCACTTGCCAACTTTGATTTTATTTTATTAAAATGTTAAGTATGTTTAATACAGAACAAATATTTTACATAATTCTAGTTTACCTATAGGCCTATACTAATGGCGGCTTGCGACTACATATTTATTTGAGTTTTTCATTTTACTTCTATTTTGGAGGAACATTGGGAAGAAAGGTGAAGGTAGCAAAGGGATGAAACAAAATTTGTAAACTCACTGACTGCAGAGAAATGTTCTAATATTTAAATTCTTTATAAATATTCAGATTTATAATACTAAAACATATTAAAACACCTTTTACAGCTTATTAACTTGAAAACAAATTCAGCAAATAAACGGAGCAGGTTACACTGGACCCATATATTTTAGTTCAGCAATCAATACATGTGGAAGGTTTACCATCCCTTGCCTCCAATTTTATTCATTCTTGGGTCAAACATAACAGGATATAATTGAGCTCAACTCTGTGTAGTACAGAGGAGTCGAATATCATACACTTATTTATAAAAAGGCTTATTACAGCAGCAAGTATTCTGTTACTCTTTTATGTACATATATTGTACTTTTGGTATAGCCATTTCATGGACACTTAATGACA
Source organism: Philaenus spumarius (assembly GCA_018207615.1). Lineage (NCBI taxonomy): Eukaryota > Metazoa > Arthropoda > Insecta > Hemiptera > Aphrophoridae > Philaenus > Philaenus spumarius. Next base: position 16,315 of record JAGFPH010012767.1, on the reverse strand, counting down.
AGCCACCCTGAATTGAACAATACCACACATTTTTACATCTTATTCCATGTGAATGACTTTAAGACTCCTTCCTAATATAATATACAGTTTCGACCATATGGGAAAAATTTAAACGAGCAAAAAAACTGATTGTTTTTTACACTGTAAAGTTTTTCTGTCACATCCTAAGTTTTCTACAAATAAATGGTATGTTATATTTGCCAAAAGAGACGGCAACGGAATTGGCTGAATTCACACTTACCGACTCGACACCGACACGGCACCGACACGATATCGGAACGATGTTGTCGGTCATGAAAACTAATTTAAACTTAAGAGTAGCTTTCACACTCACCGACATATCGGTGTAGTGTCATTGCAGGCGCCAAAATGTTGGCGAGCTGCTGGTCTCCCTTCTTTATCGGAACAATATCGTTTCAGTTTGTTTACTGGTTGCTATGGTAAGGTTAGGCCTAGAAAGTAATTTTAAGTCTAGGCCTAATCTAAAGTTATTGTATGTATTTTGCCGTTAAGATAGGTCAAATAAATTAAACAAACACACAATAATGTTAGGTTAGGCCTAGACAGTGAACCAACATTTTATGTTTATTGAATGTATTTACAATTAATGGACATTTAACTGTGTTTACCATCTTAGCTTTGATGTTATAATTAATTCGACACCTTTATTATAATAACATTAAACGTAGTATGGAAAAAGTAAATATTTGTATAAAAAACAATATAATAATAAACGGCAATTGAAAAATTAAAATTATGTGTGTATGTTGCCTTTTTTATTAGCTATGTAATTTGTTGGCAGACGGATTATGTTCCTTAAACTTTTTTTGAATATCCTTGTTTGTCATAATATGTATTTTTTGGGTCAATCTACACGATAGCTTGTACAATTGGTCGTGTCGGTATCGGCGTCGAGTCGGTGAATGTGAAAGAAGTCTGCCGATATCGGTACTATTGCTGTATCGTGTCGGTGCCGTGTCGAGTCGGTAAGTGTGAAATAAGCCATTGTCTGGTGCAACCTATAAATGAAATGAGAGAATATGTGGATTTATTTTTACTTTATTTGAGGTTTTACATAAAAATAAGTTTTTCAACTATTTCTGAATGTCAATTTAAGTGCCTCAAAAGTGAAGGATGTCTTTCAGTGCTAAAACATACAATTTAGGAATAAATTGTAAACAATTAGTTACATGCTGGACATTGCATTAAGGTTTACATATATTAATAATATGCAGTATTCTTGTCATCAAGACCATTAAAATCTATGCAGTTCTATGCAAATGTTACACCAAGAATTTTGTGTTGCACTTTTGAAGTGTAAACTTCTATAGGCGCACCAAGCCCAAAAAATGTGTATACATGTCTGTATAGCAGAGTATATAGTTTTCTTGTTGCTGTGGGTGAATCGGATTTTACCGTCACGCGTTTCCCCATGCATTTTGTGAAACGCTCCTAAAGTGAAACGCTATATTCCATCTGTTTGAAAAAAGTTTTGGTCTTGTCAGAGATTCGAACCAGCAGAGTCCATCACCATAGACCATTGCCTTAGCCGGTTAGGCCACAATCCCATCCATTGCTAATTTAGTTTGAGTTGGGTATATAAGGGTAATAGATTGTCCTATGTCATAGGCTTAATCTGTTAATGTTATTACAAGTTATAGTTTAATTAGTAATACATCTGAAATGGATATTGTGCTTCCTCATTTCGTTAGTTGTGTTAAAAAATGAATGTTGTGCTTCCTCATTTCATAAGTTGTGTTAAAAAATGAAAATTGTGCTTTCTCGTTTCTTAAGTTGTGTTAATTAAAACGTTTACACTTCTCCCGTGTGTTCTTAAGCACACAATTATATTTTTTTTACGTTTGTCCAAGAAATATGTATCACAACACAGGTCTTGCACAAGGGAAATAAAAAATTGAGCAGCAATAGCTGCAATTAATTAAATTAAAACATTAATATATCCTTGATCGAGGGCTTCTCTGGAATGCTCAGTTGGATTTTGTTCCAAAAAAGGCGACCAGGCCTATTTGGGCTAGTAAAGAGCTCTATAGTAAAACTGGGACATTACTCCCAAAACGGCTGCATGGTCATACACTGCCATTATTAAGCCAATTATCTCTTATGCGGTCTTGTTGTGGTGGCAATAGGTCAAGCAGACTGGTGCCAAATAAGCTGCAAAAGTTACAAAGGCTAGCGTGCCTAGGAATATGTGGGGCCATGAGCTCTTGCCCCTAATCAGCTATGGAGGCGCTTCTCAACCACATTCATGTGCAAGTGGTTGCGTTGCAATGATGCGATCTGCTTTGGGGGTGATGGGGACCCATTATTACAAACCAGGAGATCTGGTAGGTCACCTGACTGTATTGCAAGAGCTTCAGGGGCTCAAGGTAGACCTTATGGTGTCGGATATAATGAGAAGGACATTAAATTTCGACCATTACTTTACAGTTAAGATAGATCGTCTCCAGGAAGTAGGCAGTGTTGGACATGGATATGTTGTAAACACACAAGAATGGTATAAGGATGGCTCTAAAATGACCAGTGGAGTTGGTGCAGGATTATGGTCCTAGGTGTAGCTTATCTAGGGCTAAGGCCTCCTTACCATCGATCTTTCAGGTAGAGGTCGTTGCGATTAATCTCTGCGCCCGTGACATCCTCAAAAGAGGAATTAAGTTAGCTAGGATTGACATCCTATCTGATAGCCTAATTGCCTTAAAGGCACTGAAATCATTCATCTTTGAATCAAGGTTAGTTTGGGACTGTTTTAAAGCAGTGGATGATATGGCTAGACTCAATGAAGTTATTCTTAAATGGGTGCCTGGCCATGTAGGTAATAAGGGCAATGAGACAGCGGACCGACTTGCTAGAATAGGGGCTAAAAAGCCCTTCTCCTTTCTGTGGGAGGCCTAAGAGCCACCTTAGAAATGTTGTTGAATTCTGGACTAAGAAAACTTGGTCCTCACATTGGAACGATGCTCGGGCTTAGGCAGGATAACATGTTCATTTGTCTCTTTAAGTCAAAAGATTTTATTATTGGGCAGAAACAATCTTAGACGGATTGTGGGAATTCTTACTGGTCCGGCCAAGTACCACCTCAAAAAATGGGGATGGTCTCGGAAGACTCCTGTTGATTCTGCTATCTTGGGATTGAATCAGCTCAACATCTGCTGTGCGAGTGCGATGCTCTTGCACGGAGGAAATTTATGGTACTTGGAAGTGCTTTTGTTAGCCACTGATCTTATGATTGCTATCAATTTCAGTTAACGTGTACAGCTGCTTCATGGCACAGTATTTTTTGAAATGGGTTATTCTCCTTTTCAATCCACTAAAAAGAATGCAGTTTGGCCAAAACCGTATTATGTAGGCTACAGACTACAGAGCCTAAAGCAATTGACATTATTAAACTAGTTAATATAAGTTGGCAAAATTCTCTTAAAACATTTAAATTTATACAAATTGATATTTTTAAGCTTGTGATTAAAATATTATGAAATGTGTGACTTATTTAAGTGTTTCAAAGGCCACTTAATATAATATCTTTGATTTTAGTAAAATAACATCCAAATGTTGATTGCATATTTCTGTTCTGGACTACATTTACTGTACAAATTATGTACGGTAACCTTTAGAAGAAATATAGTTTTGAAGTTATAAAATAATAGTTTCTCATAAGCAAAGAGTAGCCTACTGTAGTTTAGTGAATAGAAAGAAGAAAAGAAAAACAGACAGATAAAACAGTTTTACTTTTCCTAAAAATTATTTTAGATCATAAATTAGTAACAAAACTTAATAATCTAGGTTTATGTACACAATGATTTGTCTAATACAAAATGATAGCCTACACAAATATTTTTAAACAAGCATTTAAATTGTACATAGGCATACATATTCCAGTTCAAAATCAATTGTAGATTTATCTTAAAGCTTCTAAATTAAAAAGATTATATTGAATAATGTGAAATGGTACAGTATATCAGTTCGTGACATTCTTAAAAAACTTGTTTGGATAATGTATTATTAGGCCTATTTAGTTGTTCAATGGTATGGAAATTGTAATTGTATGGTTTAGTTTTGTTCTTCATACTGCGTAAAACAATTTGTGTACACTTTCGATGTAAATAGTATCTTATTATTAAACAAAAGTCAACCATTTTATAAAACTGCAATATATGGTAGAAAATTTTGTTCACTTATAACTAACCGGCCATATTTTGTTTAATTTGTAAAATAATTAGGCCTATGTCACAATTACAAAAAAAGAAAGAAAAAAGTAAACTTACTTGATTTTGATGGAGATTGATATGTACAATAAAATCTTCCATTCTGACAAGCATTCGTACTGGGTTCATCGCTTCCATCCGAAGGACAATCACAGTAATCATCATTTACTTGAGAAAATAATATTTCATATTTGTCTCCAGGACAGATAAAGTTTCCTTTTGCATTTGGTATATAGATTGAGAGATCAGAAAACAAAACTCCTTTAACAGCACTTAAACCATTATAATCCCTTTTTTTAACAGCATTAATAGTTTTTAATCCATTTTCAATTTCTTGTTCTGAATTATATTTCAATGGATTTAACTGTTCTGAATTTAACTTATAAATGATTATCACTTGGTATGATACAAACAATAAACACACTACTAAGACAACGATTGTAACTGTTCGAATCCTTTTGCCCTTCACTATTGTTAACATCAATCCCATTCTTCAATACTTGATCATAAACCTGATAAATATTAGCTGTTAGTTATGGTGGTAATATTGTTAAGGCCTCTTCACACAGAACATAACTCTGCGACGTGTTTCGTGCCCTGTTCAAACAGAAAGCTAAGTGGTACACATATTTCCCACTACCTCACTGCCAACAGTGGTTTGTATGTGAGTTCACTTTAATTTGGTTAGTGATGGTGTTTATAGTGCAGTGGTGTGAGCCTGGTTTTAACAGACGTGTTATGCCTTAGATGGAAACTAATTCAAGTGATAGTGATGATGAACTGTTATTTTTATTGACAATAATAAGGCAAAATGGGCGCTGCTGACAACCAGATGCTTTATTGGAACTACCTGGGGTATCAAACCTCATATGGCTCTTTGGCTGTATGAAGAAGCTGTGATCAGACCACACATTCAGAGTGTTGGTTTGGTGGAAGAAATCATGCCAACTGCTGTGAAAACAAGCTAACAGGTCTAAAACGAAATGCATGCTTCTGCATAACTAAACTGGAGTTTTCAGAAATAGCCCTACAGCGTCTTGGACTTTCGCCTATAGACATAATGTCGGAGGCTAGGAAGTTTGCATATACACTAACGAGTGTGAACGAATATCAGAAGGACATGTCTGGAGCAGGATATTCCAACATAGTAAACACCGAACTTACAAAATTGGTGTTAGACGTACTGAATAAGTCTTCTATAGCCTTTCACAGTAACTCTTGGAACCCGAGAAGACTGGGTAGGAAACATCAAACTAGGATCTGCAAAAAGGAACTCTAGTCTGGTACAAAGATGGGTTTTGATAGGCAGCAATTCTGGTTATGGTGTATACAGCGCATCACCAAGGACAAACATCAGTGTGAGTCTTGGGACTCAAGGTACAGTCTCCCAGGCAGAAATCTTAGCAATCACTGCCTGCGCCCACTTGGATACATAAATAGACATATCCAATCCTCTCTGACAGTCAAGCAGCACTTAAAGTACGGTACTGAACTTAGTACAAGTAACTTACAGACTGGTGAAGGAGTGCCTATCAGCACTAAAATTGTAAAAAAAAGAGAAAACCTGAACCAAACACTCCAACCATAGTACGGCACTGTATGTTTTCAGTTTGTAAACATAAAATGAAATGAATTTATTCTTCCTTTAGAAATTTTGTACAACATAATACATGTCATATAAAACATAAATAATAAAGTTAAATTAAAAATGTAAAGGGAAGAATTAGGTACCCTCTATAGGAATCCTGTAATGAGGGATACCTTTAGTTCAAAAAACAAAATAACATTTATTTTATCAGAGTTGAATAACACTTAACAAAAACAGTGAATTATAAAGGAGTTTTGCAGTAAACATTTTCTTTTTTTATAAGCAATCTTTATAGAGTAGATGAGATAAATTGGGCTTAATCAAATTTTAAAACTGTTAAATAAATAATAACATTGTTTGCATTTGCTCTTCCTGTAGTGTATAAATCAAACAAAAAATTAACAAATCACACAAACTGAAAAATAAAAACAGTAATAGAATATTTTTAGAAAATTTGAACAAAAGTGAGGTTGATTATACTAATTATTAAGGAGAGTTTATACATTGTCGAAATTTCAACTGAACAGCCAAGATTTCAAGCTTCTCAGGAATTTTAGTTGTCTAGTACAGTATTTGATATATACTGGTAGTTTGTTATACAATTTCGGAGCTATACGGTATAAGAAAAAGAATTCATAATACTTGTCAGCCTAGGTTTTGGAATAGGCAAATTGTGCCTAGAACGGAGTAGAGTTAATAATTTATTTTATACGTATTATTTATAGTTGGAAATTGTCCACTTCTTCTGTAGAAGATACTAAGAACTTTATATATATAAATAGATGATTAAGTGGTAGTAAAAATAAAATATGAAAAAGTAGTCTTGAAAGTTCAATTCTGTTTTTATTTTGTATAACACGGATAATGTCTTTTTGAATTATTTCAATAGGATACAGGTTTGTGTTATAAGCAGTTCCCCAACAAAAAATTCCATATTCCAATCTGCTTTGGACTAGTTTCTGCTTGGAAAAATAAAGTTTTCATAACATATACTTGGGGCAAACACCCTTTATGAAATAAAACACTCTAATAACTCTATTCAACTTACTTTTTAAAGCATTTTCATGGGTTTGACATGAGTCTATCTATCATAAACCCCAAATATTTAATAGTTTCGGAATTTTCTATTAAAGAACAGTTCAATGCGCACTGTGAGTTTGTATTTAAACATTTATATATGACTGTGGCAAAATATTCTTCAATAATCCCTTAATGAAAACTCCATAAAACTTGTTTTGCTAGAGCTAAGTGTCATTTTATGTCTAGCAAACCACAAACGCAAGCCGATTAAATATTCTTCCACGGCTAATTTCATTCCAATTGCTTTTTGTATAAATTATAGCCGTGTCGTCGGCAACAGAAATCAACCTACTACTAAACTTGCCGTTGCAAAGGGTATTAAGATAAATTAAGAACAGAATTGAGTGTAATACTGTTCCTTGAGGAACTCCACAGTCAACAACACCCCACTCGCTCACATGTGCACCAACTTTAACACACTGCTTCCTGTCTTTCAGGTAGCTTATGAACCATTGGTGAACTACACCCTCGACACCCCAGTCCCATAAAGCATCAAGCAGGATTTTATGCTCAACGATATATAAGTTTTTGCACTTCTTATTTTCTATGTTAATTTGCTTAAATTAAAGTTCAATTTTGTTCTTGTACACATGTTTTATATTGTTAATATTTGATTTGCCGCAGTCAGTGTCAAAGTAGCCTATATAGTTTAATAGTTTTATTATATTTAAAGGAAGTTAAATTTTGTTTTGTTCCATTCGAATTGGTGGTCACCTTATCTGCACATTAGTTGGCCTACCAATTATTTCTCTAATTATTTTTGCAACACTTGATCATCGCAAACTTAACTTTAACTTGCACTATTGGGTTCTGCCCCAATATTTTCCACTAATTTTCTGTATTTTACTTCACTATTCCAATACCTTTCTATTATTGAGTTACTTTCCGAGAAACAGGCTTGATATTTTCATGGAAATCAACGCAAAAAAGATTGGCAATTTAACAACTCCTCATTCAATGGACAGTCTTCTATGTTAAGCCAACTATAAATTAACCCACAATTAAGTTGATGTGAATTCTTAATATTTGCCACCCCAAGGGAGTAAAAGTTGGTACACCGGATCTAAGTCAATAGCTCATTTGAATCAAATGAAAAAATCTCTCCTGGTCCTGGTACGCACATCCCGAATTTCTATAATTTGATCAAAATTTGTCTGCTCTCATTGAACCCACCTAAAATCCCGGATGCAGAATCAAATTCAAGCCTTTCCGTGGCAATCTTCGATACATATATATGGTAAGCAATCATACAACCTAACAAAATATGATTCCAAATATTATTATTGCAATTGAAACTTCAAATCGATACAAATTGTTTACAATCAATCAATCTTAAAGTATGATATGTTCATCTGATTCTAAAATAATATAGGCCCCCCTAATGTCGTCAGTTTTTACAATTTAAATCAAGTCTTGGTTCATTTAAGAAAATATAGGAATTAAATGCATTTGAAGTTGTAGGCGTAAACATGCCACCCTGCTAATATCTTTGCAGACAACCAGTTTTTAAGAATGTAAGAAGTGCTATCAACTTAATAACTCTTTGACTAAAGGGTAATAGTAGGTACAGTATACAAAGACTGTGTCAACTTCAAATATTATGTTACTGTATTTTAGTTAGACAATATATTGAACAAGAATTAACTAAAAAACAAAAAATTGAATATCGGAAATCGTTAATAATGAAAAAACTTACATTAAATCTTTATCACTTTCTGTATCAGAGTGCTGTGTAGCTTGAAGTGTCCAATTCGTCGGGTTTTTTACCGTCGTAAATCTAGCTGATAGAAAGATAATATGTAGCCTTTCCTTGTAATCCGATAATAATAATAGACAATAATTAATATAACTTATATAATATATGTTTACAAATTGGAAACATAGGCCTACTGTGACTAAAAATTATAAGTTAGAACTTCGGGCTATTTTTTTAGTTCTCGCGTAGGCCTATAGGCTAAAATGAACAAAAACAAACAAAAATAATTAAAAAAATACAAAAAACAAAAAAAAAAAAAAAAAAAACGGATTGACTGTAGAACAAGACGCCATTGTCATTAGTAGCCTATAAGACAGATTGAACAACACTTAAAGCTGGACTTTGAACTTTCTTATAGCTCAGTAAGCTTATCTACAACGTTCTCGACGTTTAGTTATTTGTCAGTCTTCAGTAACAGTATGTTTCAAGAGTGTAAACATATATAAGTTTTTATATTAATTATTGTTTATATAATATAACGTTTCCGACAAGTAAATTTTTGTTTTTTAATTAGTTTTTCTTAAATATATTGTCTAACTAAAATATAAAATTTGAAGTTGACCCAGTCTTTGTACAGGCTACTATTACCGACTTGATGAGACTGTAAGTAAATACTTCAGACTATTTAGGTGTTGGCACCTCTGCAGTAATATGGCGAGGGAGCGCGTTGTAAACTTCACCCAGTCCTTTAAATTCACAGTAGGCCTAGCCTAAAAGAAAATTAATTTACTTCTTCTGCGAATTAATTTTAAATATAACCCAAAACTGTTAATGATTTGACAAAACTTTTTGATTACTAGTTTAAGTTCAGGAATTACTAGCCTATTTTCAACAAACCTGACAAGATAAAAAAAAGCACTTTTTTATTTTGCTAAGTTTCTATTAACATGTTAAGGTTAGGTAGTCGCCTACATAACGAATAAATTATAAAAGTAGAATCTAGAAAATA
>JAGFPH010012765.1:12256-28834 GCA_018207615.1 Philaenus spumarius | reverse complement strand
CCTACCGTCTAGGAACGGAACGTGAAATTTGGTACACGTAGGCCCTATAGACGCACTAAGAAAACATTTGGCCTTTATGGATTGAATCGATGAATCTAAAACACTAATCTAAACAGTAAAGAGTATCACATAGGACAGGAAGTATAAAATATTAATTTCACGAGTAAAATATAATTTTAGAACAACAGTAAAAATGCACTTTTTTGTTTAAACTCCTTTAGAAAGAGCAAAACTTTTCAACTTTATGTTTACTTACTTATCGCCTACATTTACACTGCAACAGCTCAACAATGAAATGTTAAATAACTGTAAAATAGTTTTAAAGTTAAACATTAGCAGCTGTTTTGTTGAAGGGGTTCGGTCTTTTAGCGCGGATTAAAACAAACAAAGTATGTTGGATGGATTCCAGGAAACCATTTTTAGAAAAAGTTAGGAACTGTTTGTGATTAACGGCTTAGTCAAATTAAATAGTGGTTGAAAACTTACTGCACTCAAACTGCCGTTTCAAAGGACCTGGCCTGTTTATCTCAGTTAAAAAAACAAATAGATCATATTTTAAAATATTATTTATAGTTAATAAAAAACATTTGCAGTGTTTCAATACTTCAAAGTAACTGTAATATTACACAAGTCATTTCAACAAGGTACTAAATATTATATAACTAGTAAACCTCCCCCCCGTGAAAAATCACAATCGGATTAATTAGATACACATCAGAAAAATATCATTTACACAAAATACTATTTAGAAACAACAAACTTTATCTAGGCCTACCTAACTATGCTGACTGGGATTTTAACTCGGTAAATGTGTACAATTATAAGGTTTGTAAAACTGTAGGCCTATGTGTTAAAAGTTTTTAACTAAACAAGTTATTATATATTTAAAGAAAGATATAAAGATTATATTTTAATTGCTTTTTATTTCATACTCGGTGAAACCAATACGTGCTATGAATAGGTATTTCATCTTTAAATTTGTATAAACGAATATTTTGATGGTACAAGGTTGTATTTATATACAGTTTGTAAACTCAAAGAAAATGTTATAACGTATTATAGCATACAGTAGTTCTATAAATCATATTTAAAAAAAATCAACTTCATAAGATACTATAATGTTTGAAGTTGTAAACATAACACCAAAGTTTAAACTACGATACAGAAGATGGGTGAAATCAGCTGTTACAATATATATTACTCACGTACGCGCAAACCTCCCTACCCTTTTAATTTATTCAATAAACACAACCTTTTGTTGTTAACTTTAAACTTTCCCTCATCAAATATCACCCAAGTGTTTTCAGACCTTATTTGATGCTGTTCTCTTGTACTACCCCGTTAGAACAATTTGAGAGGTTTGGCGAGGGCAAGAAAAGGAAAACCTTTTGTTTCCTATTCTTAAGTTTTTTAAATTTAAATTAATTAGACCTTTTTCGTCTTTTGTGTAGTACACTAGCTCAATTCTAGACTCTTTTTCGGGATCGTTCCCTTTGGAGTTAAATTTGTAGTGATCCGTGAATAACTCACCTGTTGACTTAATTACACTAGAGCACTGAATGGTTTTAGGATTATTTTGATTGGATTTGTAAATTATATATTCAAAATTTTCTATTGAAAACACAAAAACGATTTATTTATTAACATAAATCCATTAACTTTGAAACAAAAAATTATTATTTTCAAAAACACAATGAAATTGATTAATATTTAGCTTATAATTACAAATATTGAAAAGTAGCAAAGTGATTAATTAATTTATTAATTAAAATTTGTATCTTAATGATTATGTTATTTACATACGACGATTTGCCATTGTGAGTAATGAAATTTACTAAACGAGTTTACTTTTTTCCATTTCCCCAGAATCTACTTGAATTTATTTTATTTAACTTAATTTTATTTATTTATTATTTTGTAAAAAAGGGATTTATTTAAAATTATAAGTAACAATGATCGTTTGCCACTTACAGAACACAAGAAGTTCGAAGCGTGATTCTTTCTGTCGATTTCCGGCGATTTAAAGTTGTTCTCCTTTGTCCCCAGAATGGTTTCTTCGGCTTACAGTTGTCTTCTCCTGGACTTAATTAAAGTTGTCCTCTCCTAGTTGATTGTAGTATCTTTTGGCAAGATAGGCCGTTTATATGGATATTCTTCACCCGAAATTATCACGACCCGACTTAGCTTTAGGCCGGAGCTAGTCCGTAACGCACACCGAAACTGATCACCCTACGACTTTCTTCTAAGTACCCTCGGAGCTCGGTCAGCTGTTTACTCGTTGGCGCTTCGTGCTAAACTAAAGTTTAGAGATGATGCAAGCTGCTTCCTCGACTTGTTACTTGTCAAACGAGCATCTTTCTCTATGTGACAAGAAATTCTGATTTCTTGCTTTAGAAATATATTTTTTGGTCTTAATATATTTCCTGATTTATTTGATGAATTTTAGTGCCTTTATTTCCCATCGATTAGGCCTAATTTAATTATTATCTTCATTTTTTGAATTACAATGTGCTCTCTGTTTTGTTTTGCGTAGTACCTCCGATGACGTCACTTCCCTCTTGGGGCTTCGGTCTCGCGTTCCTGTATGAACTTGTCGATTCACAATTTTTGCATTGATTTCACCCAAACGCTATAACTTCTTTTTGCTTGGTCGGATTTTGGTTTTATTGACTTCTATGGATTGGTTGACGTTTTCTGATTTCTCTGGAATTCGAATGGCGTTTCTACTCCTCTTCCTTCTTGAGTTATAGACTTCGTTAGTTTTGCTTAAATTCTGAAATTTATTTCCTGTAAATTTGAAATTTTCCATTTTGTCTTACTTGTATCTTCTTCGGTTGGTCTTGAAACGCGCTAATCTGGTGTTGGATTTTTGATAGCTTGTTTGGTTGTCTAGTTATTCAGCTTGTTGTTACTCTAATTGCCTTCGTTTGGTTTTCGGCGTTTCATTCCCCCCCCTTTAAAGCTCTTTTCATATCTCACATGGCATTACAATTTATTACACATATATATACCCTATTTTATCAATATTTCCCTTTTATTAATCTCCCTTGTATTTATTTTGAATTAATAAAATTTTTTATTAATTTATTTTATTTTTATAAAACTATTTATTTATTTATTTTGAACTTTGGCTTGATTATGCCCTATTATTGACTCTATTAAATGCTATTTTTTATGATTTAATTACATTTGAACTTTATGAGTTATTGGCCTTTTTATGCCCAAGAATGACTTTACACTTTATTTTTTAACTATTAAACTTTATAACTTTATATTTTTTATTACTTTATTTTCTTAACCCTTTTTAACACTACAAATGACTCTACTTTGTTTTTGGATTTTATTCAAATTCTGCAAATTCAATTTGTTTACGCTTGCATTTTTGTCTATAACTTTTTAACAAATTATCATAACAAAATTATTTTTATTACTCCTTGCTTATTTAACTCTCCTTTCAACATAAATCTAATAATAACAATTTTTGTTTAACAAAATTACAAACCCCTATCTTTCTATGTTAACTCATTCCTAACCAAATTTAGACAAGACTGGGCAAGTCTATTCCTGTCAGATCCTGCAAGGTTTTGGCTCGATTTTGTCGCTAATGCCTACGTCATAGTCTGCACTTATTCAACTACCACAATTTTTTGTTAATTCTTCAAAATCATTAATAAATACTATTTTCACATTGGAAACAACCTTTTTTATCTTAATTTTGGGCTTTTTTGACACCCTTTAGCTTTAATCTTTTGTTATTTTGACTTTGAATTTATTTTAATTAATGCAATTAATTGACCCCAATTGAATCGGTACAGAAGATGGGTGAAATCAGCTGTTACAATATATATTACTCACGTACGTATGTATGTACCAGCGAGCACAGAATACAATAAAGGGGCCACGCATTAGCAGTGAGTTGAAGCCACCCAATAGAGCAAAACACATCCAACATGGCGGCCGCAGAGCATGAGTCATCCCAGAGCCGAGCGGTTTTTTGAGTTATTTACATATAATATTTTAGTAAATCAAACTTTACTTTTCATCATTGAATTTGATTTAAAAAGACGGAAAATTTGGTGTGTTTATAATTTCTCTACGTCTGTTGGTTACAGAGATATTGAAAGTACTAAACACAGTAAGTTGTCCAATGTTATTCTTATGGAGAATAAGAAAATTTTATATCTTCCTTTGTTTGCATTAAAACATATGATTAGGTGTCTAATTTAGTTTGTGAACTGCCATGTATTCCTACTTACATGGTTTTAACTTCCTCAGCATGTAAAGAGTAAAACAAATCAGACGAGGCAGAGTATTCGAGCTAACTTTAGTGGTAGAACAGCGTGGAGCCCAGGGCTCTATAACAAGGGCTAAACCGTTCCGCCAGTTTCAATCTGACGTCACAATGCTGACACGCACTAGCGGGTAGTATATGAGTAATATGCGCGCAGTCGTTTACTCGCTGTTGTAACTCGATGGAAAGGCTTCAGTAAAATATAATTTAGATATTCTTAATCTACATAAAGTACGGATTCTAACAGTATAAAAATTTTTATTTTCACAGGTATTTCGAATTTTAATAATTGAAAATATTTTAGAATTATCACAGACTGACATGGAAAAGTTACTAAGCGAGGAATTTTTTTATTTTTGGGTTATAAACAAACTTCCAGCGGGAAAGTTGTAGCCCATGAATTGATCTAAACTATCGAATTCACCGATTTGTGATAAAATTATTACATCATTATGAAATCGTTTTTTAAATGAGCGCGAGGAGGTGCGGCGCCGAAACTCCCGAAGTACAGTTGTTTGATACGGGAATAACGTTTATGTACATATTGTTATTTTAAGGTAATATAGTAAATCACTTCTTCCCAGGTAATTATGCCAACTAGAAAAAAGTAAGCATTTTTTTTAACATAAACTAATTATAATTTATAATTAAAATTTGCTATTATTGAAGTGGACACAAAAAGTTAAGTTGGAAGTTAACGTTTAAAAAATAATATCATTATTATTAGCTAATTCTTTTAATTAAATTTCATATGAAACTAACTTTTTTACGTAATTACGATTTTCTTTTTCCATCATTGATCTCTAATTTTATTTCTTTGAATGTACGTAATATTTAATGTAATCCTATTAAACGAGCAATTCTTGTATATTTGTAAATTTTATTCATTTCGGGGATCTCGCTAACGGCTCTAACGATTTGGATGAACATTTTCATATAGGAGTTTTTGACGTTAAGAATCGAATGCGCTAGGTTTTATGTCTGCATAAATGCGCTAAGTAGCTCTTTTTGCCTACGTAAACTCAGAACTTCTTTTATATACCACCTTTGAAGTCACTAAGTAGGCGAATAGACACATTATAGATACAATCCAGATGTTTTACAAACAGATGTTAAAATCTGTTAATTTTAGCTCCAGTTATATTCATATTTATTCAGTATGTGATTCGTATTTACGTGCATTTAAAAAAAAAACTGATTGAAGCTCGGTCGTCCAGGTACTAGAATGTAAACAATCTATCTAACGCCTTATTGGTTAAACGAATTGTTAATATATTGTGCCTTTCATTATTAATCATATGTACTTCCATATGATTTTTTAAATCCTTTTTACTTTCTCCCCTCTATACGAAGTATATGGAGAAAGAATTGTTTTCGTTCAAATTTTCAAATTTGAATTTTTAGTGAAATTATCTGTTTTGGTGCTACCTAAACCCCAAAAAATTGTTTAGTGGAATTATCTGTGTTGGTGCTCCTGAACACAAAAATATTTTTAGTGGAATTATTTGTTTTGGTGGTCCCTGAACCCAAAACGTTTTTTTTTTTGTGATGTCTGTCCGTCTATCTGTTAGGATGTGTACAGAGCTGGAGACCATAACAACGGTCCGATTTTGATGAAATTTGGTATGTAGGTGTAGTTCTGGAATATCTCCAGGCGTTTTTTTTTTTTTTTTTAATTTTTTTTATTTTTAAGGGGTTTTCCCCCCCCCCCCCTCCAAAAAATGACCAAAAAACAAGAAAAATCAAAAATTTCCCAAAAACGGCTCTAACGATTTTGATAAAATTTTGCTTATTTGTAGCCCTTAATGTACCCTACCATATGAAAAAAACCGCATCTTTCTAAAATTATCGTTTAGCTAATAATAATAATAACTTATTTTTATGGCCGAAAAGGGGGTTATTTTTCCAAATTTTTCTTAACCTTTTTTTGTGCATCTATACAGGCTAAATTGACGTGTTTGGTGCACATTTTTCCAAACTCGATCGAGTAGTTTTCTCTCTAGCTAATAATAATAATAATAATATGTATTAGTTAATCACGTACTTTAATGTCACCTCTCCTATTCCTCCTAAAATTATGAAGTCACAGTGAATCTGTTTGATAATTTAAATATGTTTGTGAGAAAGTATGTGTCACTTCCTGGTACCGTTTATTTTAAAAGTAATATTGATTGTCTACTTTTCATCAAGTTTTAAAATTATTTTTGAACTATTAATTTTGATGAAAATTAAGAGAGACTAGGGGAGACCCCTGCGTGCTCCGCACGCCAACCCCCCTCCCTGTGTAGTCAGCAAGGCTCAGGTCTACACTTTAATAAAAACCTAACCTAAAAATTAGAAATACTAATAATTGATTTAAAATTTGAAATAAACTGTTAATGAAAATATTAGAGACTACAGCTGATTACTCCAATCAACAATAAACATTATTTATTTATTTTGGTTCAGTCTAGGCCTAACTTGAAATATATAGATAGTTGTTGCCCGTCGATATTCGGCGGATACAGCTCCATTTGTGGTGAGTGGAGAGGTAGGCAGAATAATGGTGCTAAACATGTATAAAATGTACTTTTTAAAATGCTATTTCCTTCCAATTATTTTTCTTGCAGCAAAGTTAAAGAAGAAAAAAATGGTTTCGACAATCAGTGAATTTAACTAATATTTTATACACATAGGTAATCTAATTTTTTGGTATGTCAATACAGATATTAAAGAAAGGAGAAAACCCATTACCTTGCATAAATAGTACAGTTGCCGACTACCATGAAAAATATTGCAATTTAAAACTGTAGGCCTATTTGTAAAATGTTGTATTTATGTAGGCCTTAATTATATATCAAGATAAAGATACAAATGTTATCTTTTAATTGGTTGTTATTAATTACAGATAAAAATACAAATGATATCTTTTAATTGGTTTTTATTGATTACCGAAGTTAAACGAATGCGTATCTTCCATAAATTTGTATAAAAATGAATAAATTCATTGTTGATAAAAGGTTGTATTTATATTCACTTTATAACCTCAAAGCAAATCTTATAACGTATTATAGCCTACCTTAATTTTAGAACTCATTAGAAGAATTACATTATTGATGAATTGTAATTGTTAACATAACCCCAAAATACAATCTATGCTAGGTTTTATACAGATGATGAGTGAAATCAGCTGTTATAATATATGAGCGTTTGCTCTTCTTCTGTTGTTAGGCAAAAACCTTGTTTCTTAACAATCAGCTGATTGAAGAACTGTAAAATCAAATCATTGCAAAGGTTTGAAAATGTTGATTTTTTTATTTAAGAAATTAATATGACGTAAAAGTAAATAAAACCTGTTAGTATAGAAAAGTTTTGCTTTTATTTGGTAGTACCTGGAGACCGAGCTAAAGCTCGATTATAAGCAGGGCTATGATTTCAATAATAAATATTGGATTATTGAGTTTTGAGGTTAGGCCTATAACATTAAACAACTAAATAAAGGGTATATACAACATTAGGCTTACCTGTAATAAAAATACAGTTTAAAGGATTAACCACAATCTCAACGCTATGCCTCAGAAATAAGTCAGGCCTAAATTAAAGTATTATTTCAATATCGATTTATTCCTAGGGCCTAGTTCGCTCACGTCAATAACTACTATTATTGGAAATTTCTGTGAACATCGTTTAGGTTAGGCCTATAACATTAAACAACTAAATAAAGGGTATGTTTATTATGTATTCGTTGCCATGGTAACTATAAATAGATACAACATTAGGCTTACCTCTAATAAAATATACAGTTTAAAAGAAAGCAGATGATTATTGTAATGGCATTGAAAACATTTGCATCAGCTGTGCTTTGTATTGTTTAAAATGGACAAATTTCACTTTTTAATTTAATAAAAAGACGTAGAAAACGAATTTTCCCAGACTGGTGACCATTTCCAATCGATTTCTCGTGGCCAAAAGCCTAATATAAAATCAAAAAATCAAAAATCCTTAGACGGAGATTCCAGATCTATTTAGCAGACAAACAATTATCTCTCGCTTTAGAAGATAAGATAAACTGAATGTAAATCGGTCCAATGAAAGTATCAGACGAACTGTCCAAAGGATTGAAAAGGTTAACTTTTTCTCCCATGTTAAATCTCCATAAGAAAAGTTTATTTTTCATTTTTGATCCACTTAACGTAAATATTTTCAAAATACAAATAAAATCTGCTAATATAGGACTGAAAACCTTTGTTTTGGTAAAACCCGCATGTAAATCGGCCCAGTAGAAGTCTCAGACGAACTGTCCAAATGTTTTTTTCCTTACGGCTTTAAATATATAGATATGGTTGTGCTACAAGAAAATATCTTTGAGAAATAATATATATTCTATGATAGTATGTATTATATTACATTATAACCATCACGAATCTCTAAAATGAATGCACATACATGGCTCGCAACAATAATTCACTCGAATGAAGTTCGTTTATAGCATTATGCAACTCAGCAATTGTAGCGTTGATTACATGTTGCATTCCATTTTGTTTGTGTAAATGTATTGTCACTATAAAATACAAGCGACCCATAATATGTTTCATTAAACATAGTTGCAATCCGTATTATGTAAAACAAAATAGGTCATTTGCTTGTTGTAATAGTATATTATAATGAGTAAAATACTGGAGTGAATCTTCATTATACCATTGTATTAAATAAACACTGTTTTAAACATTACTAGAGTACTACTCCCATAGGAAATAAACGGTACCAGAAACTGGTACATACTTTCTCACAAACATATTTAAATTATTAAACAGATTCATTGTGACCTTATAATGAATTGTAGGTGGGGTAGGAGACGTGATATTAAAGTAGGAGATTAACTAATAAATATTATTATTATTAGCTAGAGAGAAAACTATTCGATCGATTTCGAACAAATTTGCACAAAACACCTCTATTAGGCCTGAAAAGATGGACGAAAAGAGGTTTTTAAAAACAACCCCCTTTTTACCCAAAAAACCCGAAAAATCAGTTATTATTATTATTATTATTATTATTATTATTATTATTATTAGCTAAACAAGAAGTTTTAGAAAGATACGGTTTTCTGCATATGGTAGGGTACATTAAAGGCTACTAATAAGCCAAATTTTGTCAAAAACGTTAGAGCCGTTTTCGACATGTGAGCTTGACACTGAACATTATGAGAAGCGGCCTACGCACAGTGGTTAGCACGCCAACCCCCGTATTGGGAGTATTTTCAATACAAAATGCATTGCGTGCTTCGCACGCCAACTCCCGTATGTGACCACAAGTGTGAATTCATAATCTTATCTTCTAAAGCGAGAGATAATTGTCTGTCTGCTAAATGGATCTGGAATCTCCGTCTAAGAATTTTGGATTTTTTGATTTTATATGGGGCTTTTGGCCACGAGAAATCGATTGGAAATGGTCAGCAGTCTGGGAAAATTCGTTTTCTACGTCTTTTTATTAAATTAAAAAGTGAAATTTGTCCATTTTAAACAATACAAAGCACAGCTGATGCAAATGTTTTCAATGTCATTACAATAATCATCTGTTCTCTTTTAAACGAAGCACAGCTAATGCAAATGTTTTCAATGCCATTACAATAATCATCTGTTTTCTTTTAAACTGTATTTTATTAGAGGTAAGCCTAATGTTGTATCTATTTATAGTTACCATGGCAACGAATACTTCTGCCAAATAAACATACCCTTTATTTAGTTGTTTAATGTTATAGGCCTAACCTAAACGATGTTCACGGAAATTTGCAATAATAGTTATTGACGTGAACGAACTAGGCCCTGTTTGTAAACGAGCTTTAGCTCGGTCTCCTGGTACTTGTATTAAAGTAGGAGAGGGGATAGTACATTAAAGTAGGAGAGTAAGTAATAAAATTTATTATTATTAGCTAAAGAGGAAACTATTCGATCGATTTCGAACAAATTTCTAAAAAACATGTCAATTAGGCCTATATAGACGCACGAAAAAAGGTTTTGAAAATTTTTGAAAAACAGCCCCCTTTTCGGCCAAAAAAACTTCCAAAAATCAGATATTGTTATTATTAGCTAAACGAGAATTTTTTGAAAGATGCGGTTTTTTGCATACGGTAGGGTACATTAAGGGCTACAAATAAGACAAATTTTATCAAAATCGTTGGAGCGGTCTTTTTAATAAAAAAATAATAACAGATTTTTTGGGGGTGTTTTGGCCAAAAAGAGGGTTGTTTGCAAAAAATTTCAAAACCTTTTTTCGTGCATCTATACAAGCCTAATTGACATGTTTGGTTATAGATTTCTCTCCAGCTTTGTATACATATAGACAGACACACTGGCATACTGACAGACAGACATTTTGTAAAACTCACTTTTTTGGACTCAGGTGGTCCCAAAACGGATATTCCTCAAACATCTCAACATCGATTTTTTTTTGCGATCACTATTACTTTATACTATAGTATAGTGAGAAAGTATAATGAGCTATTGCACTGACTCTTATCTAGACACGTAAGGTCAGTCAATGAGAACCGATCATGGTCCCCAGAACAGGTTTTGGTTTGTCACTCAAAATTGTGTATATATTTATATGTACGAGGGGGTACCCAAAAGTAACCGGAATTACGCTGCCGTGTACGGGGCTGGTGTAGTACTCATTCCTGCCGCTAGGCGTGTATAGTGCAGCTCGTCGCCAGTTCAGTGAGACCGGTGTCGTCGACCCAAGGTCTCTAGATAGAAAAGGTTACCTCATAGTCATGTAAACAAACTCAAACCCCTCGACCCGTTCCCTGTCCAGTGACGTCATTATAGTATAAAAACACCGCGCTACCATGAAAGATGTATGTTTCGTCATACAAATCACCTCATTTTTTTAAAAATAGATGTATTAAACTATTTTTGGGGTTGCAGTTTTTTTTTAATGATACTTAAGTTACACATTTCAACATTTGTAATTGTAAGAATATATCTTAACCTTTTCAAAAACATTATTTTTATGTCATTAATTTGCAATTTACAATAATAACAAAAGTATAATCATACAAATTTTAATTTATATTTTTACTGACTAAAATTTAAAATAAAAAGCTATCTTGGTAATACATTTTAAATCATATAACTAAAAAGCAGTCATTAAAATTGTATTTAATATTTTTTACAGAATAAAAAAGAAAAAAATGCAATCACGATAATACATTTTAATCTATATAATAAAAATTAAATGCTATTCGTTGGTAAGCATCACTTGAGAAGGGCTGGACCGATTTTGCTATTTTTTGTTTTAAAATGTTCGTAATAGTCCGAATTAGGTTTTTATGAAAAGACATTTTTGTGTGGGGTAACGTAAATACAGTGTGGGGTAACGTTTTAACTTATTTTTTTAAACTAAATGTAACAAATAAAAAGTAATGTTTAACTTTAATTTTCTTTCAATTCGTGTGTTCTGTCCGGACGAGCCGAAGTCTCGAAAAAGTGTTTCATCTTTTCACTAGTTTTAAGTTAGATTAACAAACTAAAAGTAAACACAAACAAAAATCAACGAAAAATGCTTACTGTATTAAAATTCAATTAAAACATCGGTTGTTACATATCTATATACTTAAGAGATATGCTGTTTAAATATTGTATACATAAAATATATCATATCTATGAATTGTTTAATATTTTTCAAACATAGTTTTGCTTTAAAAAAATAATAATAAAAAATTTATTTGACACCATGCAAACCATAAACATACATGAGTTTTAAAATAATTATAATGAAAACTAAACAAACAATCTAAATGAAACTAAAATCCATTAAAATATCACATTTTTATCTTTATTTTGATATTTAATTGTATATTTAAATACTAAACAGTATATTTTGTTTATATATATTGTTTTGCTTTTCCATAATAATATTTGCAAGTTGCAACCGCACAAATGGAACCACCTTTAGGTTTATTTATTGATTTTCTATCCATTGTAGGCCTAAATAATATATTATTTCTTCTACCTACACTTCTAAAACACTTTATATACACTAATTTAAAAAAATTTTAAGTTTAAACAAAAAACACAAGCCGTCAAACATTCACAAATAATGAGTAACGCGTATAAACGTAAACGACAGAGCTTTTAACAGAGTTTGATCACTGTCTAGGTGTACCAATAACTACGTCACAGCCCCCACTCCACTTTTTTTGATATTTCCCGAATGAGGTAACCTTTTCCATCTAGAGATCTTGTCGTCGACCCAGCTCTGTTCGTCTGTAGTCATTGTTTTCACTGGTGCTGTTTTGTTCTCTTTTCGTTTTTTATGATGGCGAGTTTAAGTGAACAACTTGCGGCTGTGAAATTTTTCTTAGGGTTTTTTCAGGTTATAACCCTATCGATACCTATTTGTGGAGATCTACCGGGCCGGTTTTTGAGCTGTTTGTTTTAAATGGAAATTTTGTCATTATAATCAAAATATTATGTCATTTTTATTTCACCAATATAGGGGCACTTTTAGGGGGATTTTTCATACCTATTTTTGAAGATCTGCTTATCCAATTTTCTTGCGTTTTAAATTAAAAGAGATGTTTTCATTAATATCAAAAAAATTAATTTACATTTCGCCGTTATACAAGGACACTTTTTGGAGTTTATGGTTTCAAGTTACAAAATTCTATTGAAACCTATTTCTGGAGATTCATTGTGCCCTTGGATTTTTTACCAACCTATCTGAAACAGCAGCCGACCTAGAGAGGCTTTTAACATAGTAGGTTTTATAATTCAATACAACATATAAGTTACTATATAGGCTTTGGCAGGTTACCAGCCTTTTCTTTCTTTCGCGTGTTCGACTTTTAATTAAGTAACCAACTTAACGTCTGATTAGTCCACAGTCAA
Source organism: Philaenus spumarius (assembly GCA_018207615.1). Classification (NCBI taxonomy): domain Eukaryota; kingdom Metazoa; phylum Arthropoda; class Insecta; order Hemiptera; family Aphrophoridae; genus Philaenus; species Philaenus spumarius. The sequence continues at coordinate 15,673 of JAGFPH010012765.1, read as the reverse complement.
CACTCACTTAACGGCAAGTTAATCTCCATTACAACCCTGCCTCAAATAATGCATCCCATTATCCCGGGCTCAAATATCTGGATTACATTTTGAGCTCTAGGTCAATCCGCTAAGTGCACAGAGTTCGTACATTACCGGATTACAGGCATAAAACCATCTCCAAGGGGAAGAGATAAGCTGAGCGCGGTTAATGAATTAAACACTGATGTGTGGCTTATCAGTCACAGACTTCTTACAATGGAAGGGAATGTCCAGGGGAAGTTTTAAGTGATTGGTTACTTTTTGTAAGCTTTCTAAAAGTTACAGTAATTAATTTTACGTTAGAGTTTTATTACAATAGGGATTTCTCACATTTATTACTTTAAATGTTTACTGCAGATCGTATCAAAAGTATTTCTTTAGGCCGGTAAATCTACAAATTTAGGCTCGGCAGGATTGAACAAATATTTCCGAGTTGACCGCAGCGCTTCACGTGGCAGAGCTGTACATTACTAGCATTGAGTTTGGTAGTTTGTCATTCTTACGCTAGCAAATATAGGGAAATTTCATAAAGGTGGAAAATAGACTATTGCAGACTGTAAACGTACTGCGTGACAATGTACGGTAGTATGTGTTATTAAACACAGCTTTCTCTCACACATTCAACATTAACGGATATATTCCTAGTATTCCTAGTAGTTCTAGTATTCCTCCGCGAGCAACAAGTTGATGTGATAACCACCAGAGTGCAGGCTAAACACTCGAGTGGGAACACAAATATATGCTTCCACAATGACGTGGATTTTTCGTCATAAATTATCCAAAATTGTTGAAATTGCTTTTATTTGAAAGGTTATTAAACTTCGAATACGGTGATCTTTTTAAATTTTTGATATTTTCATTATTGAATAGGGAAAAAATTCGCAAACTTTGATTTTCAGTCAAAGAACAAATTTAATTCAAAACCAATTTTAAAAACTAAAAGATATCCACATTCGGACTGCCCTAACCTTTTAAATGACAATTTAGAAAAATTTTCTGATCATTATTAGGCTACTCCAGTAATCTAATTGCCCTTTTAACATTGCTCTTATGGAAGTTGAAATTGAAGATGGTGGCTGGGTCTACCGAGCCTTAATTCCATTCTGTATTTGCTCTTGGTATAGACCTAATGTTTGTATACACACTTTTCATAAAGTCAATTTAACCACCTTAATTATTTTTGTTACTAAAAATTAGTTTTAAAATCTTTCTATATATATCTTGTGTTACATAACATTACAAATCTTTTGACATGTCTGACCCTGTATGATTTTGTTGGCTCGGAAGGGGGGGGGGGGGAGTCAACATTGAAAAGCTTATTAAAAGAGAAACAGAATGGCGCAAACTAGAGCTTAGTATCTTGCTTCGTTTCAAAGTAATGGGCAATCAAAGTTCTGGAAAATGTTATTTTTATTATAACTGTAAAGCAGGTTAGCAATTTGTTAATATTAGGAATAAATAGATTGTAGAGGTTCATTTAATTGTAAAGACATGTAACAATTTAAGTCAGTTAATGCAGAATATTTATCAGTCATTAGAATACACAAAGATGTGTCAAGTGTGTTAATGATACCAGAACATTACAATAGCGTTAAGCATTTGCTATACAGTAGTCGTTTTTAAAAATTTAACTAAAATGCTACCTTGTCTTGGTAAGATTTCTAGATTCTATTATGGTTTTTTGAATCTAAATATAAAAACATATTCTTACACTCTCTTTAACACATTCTTAAAAAGAAAAAAAATAAATAAAAAAAAACTAGTAGTGTCAACAACCAATTATTCCTAATATTAGCCAATGAATAACCTGTTTTGATGTTATAATAAAATTATCTTTTCCAGAACTTTGATTGTCTATTACTTTGAAACGATGCAAGATATTTAGCTTAAGTTTACATAACTCTGTTAACCTTTTAATAAGTTTACCTTCTGAAATTGTTTACCTCCTTCCCCCCCCCCCCCCCCCCCCCCCCCATCATAAATGCTACAGCTTGCCTTCAAGAATCCTGAGAAGTTAGGGTTAACACGTGTCAGTTATCTATACTAATATAATAAAGAGATGAAGTTTTTTTTTATTGAAAAAATAGTTTTACTAATAAAAAGCTAAACTATCCCTGAGTAACATAGGCTATAATCAATTTCGATAAAAACATTTTTTTTGTTTTAATATTTGTAAATTTAGTCGGAAAAAATTCTTAGGTTAGGCTTAGACTGATGAATTACCATAGCAACCAATTGAATAACATAACAGATAAAACAGCTGTTTGCTGTAATATTTCCATTAATAGTTCATTTTAAACTTTGAATTTCTACCTTTTACGTTAGGTTTTTATTAAAGTGTACACCTAAGCCTCGCTGGTTCTTTTAACGTTTATTATAACTGCTGTTATAAAATATACGAAATAATTTGATTTGATCATTTAACATTATTTACCGACTTAGCTTTGGGGTTATTAATAATCCTACGCCTTTATTATTAAAAAAAACAACATGATCATGTGTATAGAAGGTTCCAATGGGGTTGGCGTGCGGAGCACGCAGGGGTTTCCAATAGTTTGTAATATTTCAGCACCATCTAGATATTAACAACGCCCTTAAAACGCCAAAAAAACAAAAACTATATTAAATATATTACGGCAATGGAAGCGCCAAACAGTAATCAGCTGTTTGCTCCAATATTTCCATTAACAGCTGATTTTAAACTTTGAAGCAATTATTTGTATTTCTAACTTATAGGATAGGTTTTTGTTAAAGTGTAAACATGAGCCTTGCTGGTTCTTTTAAAATTTATTATAACTGCTGTTATAAAATATACGAAATAATTTGATTCGGATATTTACCACCTTAGCTTTGAGGTTATTATTAATCCTATACCTTTATTATAAAGAAAACATAACACAGTTATGTGTATAGAAGGTTCCAATGGGGTTGGCGTGCGGAGTACGCATGGGTCTCCCTAGTTGGCGATAAAAGGACGTATTTATATTAATTTTATAACCACAAAGCAAATCGTATAACGAATTGTTGCCTACATTAGTTCTATAAAAAACTCAACTTCACAAAATATTATATTATTTATTGAAGTTGTAAACATAGCCAATGTATCTACTTTAGGTTTTATTTAAGTCTTGTAGATGATGGTTTAAATCACCTCACATTATTACATTATATTGTTACTCACGTTCGTACGCACGTACACTCGCTTTTATAGGAGTTGGTTATATAATACATTATTACATTTTCACCCCTTAGCAGCACGCTATAAAACGAAACTATGATTAACATAGTATATATGTATTGTAAGAAATAAATGTACACATTTCCAGCTCTCTAGCTTAATGGGAAGTATAATAATTAATTTGTATTGTTTTAGGGGTTGCTACATTTTTACCCCTT
>JAGFPH010012765.1:0-12246 GCA_018207615.1 Philaenus spumarius | reverse complement strand
CAAATATGTTTACTTTTTATATATATCTTGTAAGAAATAAATGTACAAATTTCCAGCTCTCTAGCTTAATTAACAATTAATTTGTATTTTTTTAGGGGTTGTTACATTTTCACCGCGTCGCAGACACTAAAAAATACAAATATGGTTTATTTTATATATATATATCTTGTAAGAAATAAATGTACAAATTTCCAGCTGTCTAGTCTTTATGGAAGTATAATAATAAATATTTACTGGCTTAGGGGTTGTTTCAACCTTAAATCTAAATGAATTCTAGCCTATGTCTCATTCCAGGTCATGATCTGTATGTGTGCCAAATTTCATTCAAATCCATCCAGTAGTTTTTACGTGATTGAGTAGCACACACACAGACAATAGTATGGATCATTTGTATATAAAAGTTATGGAAAATGACACAATACTTTCTACCAATTATGTACAACAATATTATTTAATTTTAATAATAACACTGATAGAAATATTACGAAACAAAAACACTGCAAGAGGGAATAGTTGACGATATTTGCACTCACGGTTATTATAATTTCACAGCCCATAACCTCGCTGTGATCGATTATCCGCCCATATTACAAACTGAAATTACTGTTATATTTAACAATGTAATTACGTGCAAAGGCTGCGTTCACCCTCCCACCCCCTGTTTATGTCCAATCAATGGTTAACAAAAGACAGAATTTATAGCCGACGTATTATTGGAGGAAAGTCCGGCCGTGATATTTCGGTGGTTTCGTGAAAGACCGCCATTAGGCAGTGAGATAGTAGCCTTTGTAGGAATGGAAGACACACACGAAGCTCCAAGCAATGCTGTTACTATTTTAGCCAAGAGGACTGAAAACAAACAAAGGGGCGAAATATTTTAGGGCAAATGATGTTATCAGTTTCTTGCTAATCAAATGTTCATTTGAGAATATGTTTAAAGTTACTCTAATCTTCAGTTTCTAGACACATTTTTTGTCAAGAGAGTGTTTTGTGAAAGATAAATATATAAACTGTTATTCTATTATATATTAATATACAAAATGTAATTGTGTGCTTAAGACCACACGTGAGAAGTGTAAACTTTTTAACACAACTTACGAAATGAGGAACCGCAATATCTATTTCAGAGGTATTACTAATTTGTTAACATTACTAGATTAAGCCTATGGCGTAGGACAATCTGTTAGACATATATACCCAACTCAAATATACTAAATTAGCAATGCGAGCGTGGCCTAAAGGGCTAAGGCGCTAGTCTATGGTGATGGACTCTGCTGGTTCGAATATCGGCAAGACTTTTAAACAGATGGCACAGAGCGTTTCACATTAGAGCGTTGCACATTAGAGCGTTTCACAAAATGCATGGTAAAACGCGTGACGGTAAAATCCGATTCACCCTGTTACGTTTTCACTCTAAATTTGCCCGACCTCATACTTCATATCATACACCAATACATTGGGGCGTACATACACACCTAATTGCAGGGGCCACCGGCATTTTTCGTAGTACATAACTTGGACACCGCAGCACCGACTGGACCCGTAGTGTTCCACGAGGTTGCCGTTCGCAGTACTTTCGCCATTTTCTTTTATCATATCAGTTTGACTAACAACGCTGTGCAGAAGCTAACGTCTTGCTTCTTGTGTTTCCACATCATGTAGAGAGTTTTCTTTACCAAATGCTTTAATAAGCCGTACATCAGGTAAAATAATTAATTTTATTTAATATGTAGCATATAGTCCACGGATATCTGAATATTTCCATAATTTCAATGTTGTTAATATTAGTTACTGTTTGTTGCGTGTAACCTATTGTGTTTTTTAAAAGGCAATTATAATTTTAATTAACCCCACAAATTTTGATATTTTTGTAAAGCCTGAACTATACAATATAGCCTGAACAGTGTTTTAACTGATTAGCCTGGAAAATAGACAATTTAACTGAAGTGAGTTCATGTAAAGTTAACTATAAGTTATAAACTATGCTCTAAAGAATTCCTGCACCAACTATAATTCAGCAAGTTAATTAAAACAGCATATTTCTTTTAGATTGCCAGTGCCAAAGTGTAACTCTGTACCAATTAACACTTGATCTTTTAATTACTAGTGAAACTTGTAAATTATAAAATCATATTAGATCAAATTGACATGTTAAGACAAATTACAACAGGACTAATTACAGCATGGCTGCTGTAAACATGCTGTAATTTTATTCTAACATAATATTTTACTTTTGGCTATATAAAACAACTAATGCCTATATTATGTTCTGGTCCTTTAGAGAAATCTGGTTTAAGTTCCTGAGTTTAACTTCGACTTCTAATGCATATCCATCTATAATTAAATGTGAACTTCACCTTCGCTACTACAGCTTACTTCTACGCTGTTTCAAAGAAAAAGTGCGATCATTTAATTAATAACTTATTATAAAAATAAAAAGAAAAAGGCTATTATAATCAGTATGAACTTATAATAAACTAGCAAAACTCAGTGACTTTCAGAAATATAAAAAGGCTTTTAAACAATTTTTATGTAATTAAAATAATATGATTCTGTAATATATATGTTTTTTATTAAATAATAAGGGCGGTGAGGTACCTATTTTTAAATACTACGGACCCCAAGGGTCAGCAATCAAAATTTGTTTCATTAAATAAAATGACGTCATAATTTCAGTAACACCTTAAGTACAAAAATTTATATTATTTTATTTTGTTTATACTTCTTTTGAAATTGCAGTTTTTTTTTACATATAATGCGCATATATTTTTTTTATAAACGTTGGCCAACTTAGAATATACCAATTTATTTTGTAAGTACTATTGTATAAACTAATGTTTAAGACCATGTGTGCCATAAGCAAATTTTCTTTCCTTCTTTGATTAAATAAGTCCAAATTTAAATAATATAATTAAATACAGGGTGGGTTTTTCTTAATTTTTTTGTAAGGGAGGGAACTAAATGAAACAATCTGTTAGCATATTTTTGGGGCGTATATCATATTCATCTTTTATTATAATTAAGGGCGTATCAATTTTTTTTAATAAACTAAAAGTTTATTGTTATAATATGTGTACATTAATTGTATTTATCCAATAACCTGTCAAGGAACATTTCAGATATCTCGACTTCGCTATTAAGGTAAGACTTGTGTCTGGTAAATTTTACATTTTATAAACATAATGTATGTACCATCCATAATTTGGGCTCAGTACGCATTCCACTTTGTTTCTACTTTTGGATGGTAACAACCCCCAGCAACAAGTAAACTATATACTCTGCTATACACACATGAATACACATTTGTTGGACATGATGCGCCTATAGAAGTTATATGTGTTCGCACTCTAACGGCAACATTTTACTTGACAGAATAAACTTTGAACACAAAATCTCACAACTAATACGTTTATTAACTCAAACGCGTTTCAACGACAAAGTAGCCCCATCTTCAGTGATGCATGAGCTCAAACTATAACTAACATAACAGTGTTTCCTGTTCCGTATTTATACAAAACTCAAAGGGGCGTGGCTTAAGACTGCGTTACAGACTGTTTTTAGAGACTTTTTTATTAGTTCGTTCAAAATAAAAGACAAAAAATCTATGAAGTACTTTCCGCGTGTGTGGGTTCGTTTTGAGGATGACATTTTTGCAGTGTTTGATAAAAACAAAAATCTTGAAGAATTTTGTGACATAATTAATGGATATATTAATGTTCAATGTGCACAGGGAAAAATAGAAAGCCCACACATACACATAGATATAACTGAGGATTCACACAATTCACCGGCGCATAAAAGAGCTGCTTTTAATTCAATGCTTCACAGATTAATCAATTTGCCGTTATCTAAGGCAACTACTAGAAATAAATAACATATATTTATAATGCTGCGATATTTAATGGTTATTTTAAAAAATTGATTGATAATATAGTGAAGAAAATACAAAACAAGAAAATTAAGGAATCGAGATCTACCCTACAAACTCAAAAAACGATGGGTTAAAACAACGTATTGTCTGATATTGTTAAACAAATCGCTAGCTAAATATGGAAATTTAAATGTAGCTTTGCCAGTTGAGAGTAATCTTGGTAAAATGTTAGGAAATCCTAAAGATAAAATTCAAGAACAGAACAAATCTGGAATTTATTGTGTAAACTGTAAAATGTGTCCAAAGAAATATATAGGATAAACTAAAAGAAGCATGAAGACAAGAATTAAAGAACATTTTTCTCATTTAAAGTACAATAGGCCAGATAAATCTGCTATGGCTACACATTGTTTAGATGAGAACCATCATTTTAAAATAGAAAACTCTGTATTATTGAAAAATGTAACTAAACTTTAACACAATAGATTCCTGGGAAAACTTTTTATATTAACAGATAGTAAAATAATTGTAAATAATGAATTCGGACCCATACAAAAGTCTGATTAATATAAATATAAATAATCCATTCACGCAGCTGAACCGCTGACGTGAGTCGAGCAAATTTCCAAAATAAGGTTTATAGGCCTATGTTTTAGGAATTCAACCAAAAATTTGGGTAATAGTTCTATTCATGACGGTGCTGAATAACTGCTTCGCACGCCAACTAGTATTGGGAGTATCTTCAACACACAATGCATTGCGTGCTTCGCACGTCATTCGTATATTAGGAGTGTCTTCAACACACAAAACATTGCGTACTTTGCACGCCAACCCCCGTATTGGAAGTACTTCAATACACAATGCATTGCGCACTTCGCACGCCAACCCCCGTATTTGGAGTATCTTCAATACACAATGCATTGCGTACTTCGCACGCCAACCCCCGTATCGGGAGTATCTTCAACACACAAAGCATTGCGTGCTTCGCACGCCAACCCCCGTATCGGGAGTATCTTCAACACACAAAGCATTGCGTGCTTCGCACGCCAACCCCCGTATTGGAAGTATTTTCAATACACAATGCATTGCGTACTTCGCACGCCAACCCCCGTATTGGGAGTATCTTCAATACACAATGCATTGCGTACTTCGCACGCCAACCCCCGTATCGGGAGTATCTTCAACACACAATGCATTGCGTGCTTCGCACGCCAACCCCGCGGTAGAATCCACCACATGGCTTTGATCCATTGGTACTTCTATGGTATTTTATCGATTTTGGGGGAACCAAGCGAGCTATAAGGTCGCGTAAAAAAACAAAATGTGCAGAATAACTTCCTACATTTATATTTGTAGAAAAACTAAAAAACAAATTCATTCTCGTAGGAAAAATATCAAAACATATTTACTTCCGGTAAAAAACAGTGCTTCCGGTTGGTGGATTTTTTTGGCTAACGAACTCGTCTGAGCGACGTAGACAACCAACATGTGTACCAAATCGGACTTAAAATGCGTCCGTTAAAGTGCGCACACATACATACATGAATATATACACATATATATATGATTTTTAATGACACCCCAAAACGTGTTCTGGGTACCATGATCGGTGCTCATTTGCTACTCCCTACCTTGGGTCTTACCATAAGGGCCACTGCAATAGCTCATTTTTCCTATGGAAATTCGCTAATAATGTATTGTATGTGATTATTATTAGTTTAGTAACTTGTTTAGTTATATAGTTAATTTTAGGATAGTTGTAATAATGCTAGGCATTTTGCTAACGCCTTACTAATGTAACGTAGTCAAAGCCACTGTTTGAGTTCTGTATAAATACGGGACATGAAACACTGTTAGGTTAGTTACAGTTTGACTATTATAGCTCGTGCATCACTGAAGATGGCGACTTCGTCGTTGAAACGCGTTTGAGTTGATAAACGTATTTGTTGTGAGATTTTGTGTTCAAAGTTTATTCTATCAGTTTATTGCGTGGTCGAATTGTTTTGTTATTATTTTTATTTTAAAAGGTGGATCAAACAAAAGTTAAAATATTTCGCCGTGTTAAATTCGTATTTCCGTACAATACTTACGACTGAAAATAAAAATAGAATTGCAGAACATGTTTCCGACATATGTGTGCTGCTATTGAGCTTGAGAGAGAATTTAATCCTTCCACAAAAGCCTTCTTACCAGGAACAACAATAAACAACTGGGAACTCTATATCCCGGATTAGTTCTACACGCTAAGTATAGCCTGCAACAGTTTCCGTCTACATTTTGTCTCTCTTACTTTCTTTTCGTACAGACTTGTCTGTTTCAGTTCCTACTTGAACTTATATGTTTTAATCAGTTTTAGTACTAATAAAATCGAGAATTATACAAGGTGATGAGATGGTATAATTCATAAGGTGGTCTAATGGGCCATGATAAAGGAAAGTATTTTCTCTAAACATATGTCCGGAAACAATTATTTCTATTGGTGGGTACAAAAACGGTTCCGGAAAACCAGCTCCTTAAAAAAATGTTGCTATTTTGTTTCAAATTAGATCTTTACACTAATGAGTAGCGTGAAAAATTTTTACTCAATCGGTTAAGATTATTTTGAAATAGATTTTTATAGAGATAATAAAGGCCCGATCCGGCTTTGCACGGATAGACAAATTAAAGTTAAATGTATATTAACAAAAAATATATTATATCAATAAATGTAAATTACACTATGTATTTCTTAAGGGGATTTTTAGTAACTTTGATCCCCCAAACTTTCCCTAAAATTTCGAATTCTTTTAAACCCTTTCTTAGAGAGTACCTACGGCCTTAGAGGAAGCTACATACCAAATTTCATTCCAATCCGTTCGGTAGTTTTAGAGAAATCGTGATTTAGTAACTTTGGATCCCCCAAACCCCCCTAAAATTTCGATTTTTTTTTAAAACCTTTCTTAGTGAGCACCTATGTTCTTAGAGGAAGCTACATACCAAATTTCGTTCCTACAAGTGAACGTATGTTCTTCCTACCATATTATTCGGCGGTACATCATTAATTACTTTACTTGGCGTCTGTGTAGACGAATGAAGAAGGACGGCTTTGATATATTACTTTGATGTGAAAATGTGTGAAGTAAGTTTTCTATTTCGACGTTCCGTTATAGGCCAGTCGGTACTGGTAATTTTAGACCAAAAGTTCCAGTAATTTACAACACGGCTGATTTTTTTTTATAAGTACATTTAAGTATGTAGATTAAAATTTTAAAAAAGTTTACCAGTCTATCGATTTCAAAAAGTCGAAAAAAATCAATTATCATTTTTTTTTTCGATTATCCTTAATATTTCGAGCTGGGATGAAGATAGAGGAAAATAAAAATGCCACCGTGTAGGGAAGTATTTTTCAATAAAAAAGGTCATATGTACTTCTTTCCTCCGAGCAATGGTTTGTCTGGAAAAAATTCGATAATGCAGGTATGTATTTTGCAGCAGGGGAAATCACTAAAAGTTGAAATCTCATTCATATATGAAGCGTTGGCTCATTCTAAATTGGCTGGATTTTAAAATATCGAATTGAAACTTGACATAGTTGTTAAAATATGTATTTTAAACATTTATGCTGAGTCTCAGCTTGTTATCTTGAAAATGACTCGATCTAGAGCCACTTGACTTATCAATGGGTTTCTCGATTTTAGGAGTACCGGACCCACAAACTAATTTTAATCGGCTCCAGTTTAGAAAATTTTTGGAATATCAACATCAAATTTGTTTTACAAGTTGAACGTATAGATTCAAATAAAATCAAGGAGTATAAACCTTTTTTATTATTTACTTTTAAAAGCACAAGTAACTTAAAAAAGTTTAATTTTAGGCCTTTTTAGATTTTTCATCAAAACGCTTGAGTTGATCAGCTGCAGATCAGTCAATTTTTTAAATATAATTTTTAAAATAAGTATAGCAAAAATCAATTGTGTTTGTAACTTCTGTACCAATTTTTAAATCGATATGTTAAAAAATGTCGAAAATGGAGTCGTTGAATCCAAAAGTGTTATAGTTAAAACGAGATAGTTAAAACAGAAGACTATTTTAAAGCGCCTCGTTTTTAAAAATAACATGACAAAAATCGTTCATACTTACTAAGAATATTTATACTGGAGAATTCAACTTGTAAAACAAATTTTATGTTGATATTCCAAAAATTGACGAAATTGGAGCCGATTTTAATTAGTTCGTGGGTCCGGTACTCCTAAAATCGAGAAACCCATTGATAAGTCAAGTGGCTCTAGATCGGGTCATTTTCAAGATAACAAGCTGAGACTCAGAATAAATGTTTAAAATATTTATTTTAACTCCTATGTCAAGTTTCAATTCGATATATTAAAATTCAGCCAACTTAGAATGAGCCAACGCTTCATATATGAATGAGATTTCAACTTTTAGTGATTCCCCTGCTGCAAAATACTATCGAATTTTTTCAAGACAAACTATTGCTCGGAGGAAAGAAATATATATGACCTTTTTATTGAAAAATACTTCCCCTACACGTGGTATTTTTTATTTTTCTCTATCTTTATCCCAGCTCGAAATATTAAGGATAATCGAAAAAAAATTATAATCGATTTTTTTTCGACTTTGGGAAATCGATAGACTGTAAACTTTTTTTATGTTAATCTACATACTTTAAGGTACTTATAAAAAAAAATCAGCCGTATTGCAAATTACTGGTAGTTTTAACCTATACCGACTGGGCTATTAAAAATCTACTATATTTTCATTAACAATTTCGTAGCGAAACACCGCCTGTTGTTTTCAAATTGTTTTCCAGAAATAAATGTCACAATTCCACTCATTGGCAGTAAAACGTTTACGATTATTTCTCGATAAAGCGGAGAGAAATTAGTAGTAATTCATTGTTTTCCGCCCACCTGGTTTTATTCACTAAATACGTTCGGTTATTCAGTATAAGAAACGTTTACATTTAACAGATCTCACTCTTAAATTTAATCTATTTTGATTACATATTTCGGTCCTAGTAATTAACCAGCGATTATGTATAATCGCCAGTCATTATGTATAATGTCCAATTTAACAAGTTAAACTGAATAATGTGTCATGTTTTCCAATTACTATTTATAATAGGGAATGGGATAATAATTATCTCTAAAAAACATTTTACCTAGACATTATACATAATTGCTAGACAATATTGTTAATTAAGAGAAATTTTAATGAGTTTGGATGATGTTTAGTAAATCGATATTGTAAATAGTAGCTAGACAAAGTGATATGACAGAAACAGTATCACTTTGGTCATATTCTAAATGGCTAGATAAATTGTATAATAATTAGATATATAATTACTTCAACTGTTAAACATATGTGTACAAAAGATAAACGTACAGTCATAACAGATCTTCCACATTTGATTTATGTAAAAAGTACAAAGACGTAAAACATTGCGCAGTCGCGGTACGAAGTAATATAACGACCCCTAAGGGAATCATCCTGTATGGACAGCGAAGGATAGAGTGATCATATCCACAACCAGAACATAGGGTTATTGTGATTCCACCCCCTCCTCCTCCTCCTCCTCCCACTGTTCCTACATAACAATTGCGGACTTGGAGGCAGAAGAAAAATAGTCATCTGTGAAATGACATTTTCAATATTGTATGAAATGGTCTACCCAGCATATTACGATGTATGATATTTGACGGTATTATTCTGTTATCCGTTCCACGAAGAAAGTGGCGTAGTTGACACATAATCACGGACTAGTGAGCGGTAAACTTTTGAAGTTAACAAATAATTAATTTAAACAATATTTTGTATAATGTAATAAATATTTACTGTGGTTTTTAAAAAACAACATGTTCTTAAATGTATCCAAGAGCAGCTACATACTTTTTAATCTATTGGGGAGAGGATCTTTTGATAAATCTGTTAAGTATCATAATGTGGTTCAATAAATGAATGTAAGAATGATTGAGATTGTGATACAGTATTATCAAGAATGTTTAATCCATAAAGTACTTAGGTTTGTTTATAGATCAGAGGTTAAACTGGAAAATGCATGTTGATAAATTGAAACAAGAGTTATTTGTCAGTCTTCGTAGTTTCTATCTTTTGAGAATGTGTGTCCTTTATGGATGACTAAAAAAATGTACCATGCCTTAGTGGAGTCCAGAATTCAGTATGGTATTGAGTGTTGGGGCGGCATTCACTTTCAAAATATCAGGCCAATAGTTATACAACAGAAACACCTCGTAAGGTGCCTATAAAAGTCCCTAGAAATTCACATTCTTTGCATTGTTTAGGCAGTTAAAACTTCTTCCTTTGTGACATTTATAAATTTTCAAAGTATTAAAATTATTTTATCTTAGAAGTGGGCAGAATCTATCTGATGAGAATGTATACCGACAAAGACTGCGGTCTAAATATAATATAGATTTGCCCCGTCCGTTCAAAGAAGCTTTTTTGAAATTCTATTTTCATTCTGCACCAAATATGTTTAATAGGATTCCCACATTTTTAAAGGACATAAACTCTAAGACAAAATTTGTAATGCAACTAAAAACCTGGTTATTTTCTCTGGATGATGTGGAATGTTTTTTTAAAGTGCTTGTTTGATGTTGGTAAATCTTTGACATTCGTTGAGTCTTGCTGCTGGTGTTAGTTTTTTAGTTATTAGGATAATTTTATATCAACGTCTATAGGCTGCACTGTCAAAAATTCGCGAAAATTTTTAAATTTTATTGTATATTTCTTTTTTTAATTCATAATGCATTTCATAAATTCCACCTTTTAATCTTATGTAATAGCACTTTATTTTTTTAATTATAGTCATTATTTAGCACATTATGAGATTGCTTTAGTTCTTTTGTTGGAGAGCCCGAAACAGGCTGAGCCTATAGGGTTTCCTACATTTTTTATAGAGATTATTGTACAATTTATTTGTATTTTTAGTTTTGTAAGTTTAATTTAATTTTGTAATTCAAATGTTGATAGATATGTCCTGTATTATAATGTACTTTATTTCTGTGAAAAATAAAGATTTTTCTTTCTTAAAAAACAAAAAATACCAAATAGAAAAACTGTTTAATGTTGCATAATAGTTATTTGCGAAAATAGTTATACGTATATCAAGGGTGCAAAGTTGAGTTTTACAAAATAAACTTTTGACGCCTGAGGCGCAGCCGAACGTTGCACCCGTAACACACACCGTTTTTCCTACAGCTGCTTTTTAAATTTTTGTTCTTAAAAAGATCTGTTTTACTAAACAACACGTGTTAACAGCACAATCTAGTTCACATCTCTATATTCCAGATAGTGCCACCAAGAGCAGCACAACTCTAAGCACAACAATGACAATTTTCAAAATAGCCTACATCAGCTGATTTACTTTGCACCCTAGGTTACTTGACGCTGAACACATGTAGTTTAGATTGCGCACTGCTGTGAGTGTGCAAAAACCCACTTTGTTAAATAGTTGTAAAAAAAGTACTTTCACAATATCTAAAAATAACCAAGAAGATGTTTCAAAGTATTGCTTTCTGTCTAGTAAAATCTTAGCCATGAGAGCAGTTGGCAAATGTATTGTAGATTATATTTTCCTATAACAAGAATCTACCTGTGAACTCACAAACGTCCTGACGTACAAGATAAAGTACGGTTTACAGAGATCCCATTGCGGTTTTGTATTGGTTCAGAATATGAAAAATATTTTTTATTGAAAATAACACACGCGCATGATTCACTTTTCTGAAAGAGTTCCAAGACTAGTAACAAGTGAGGATAGTTTTATCGAGACGGCTTGGCGTACGACTCCGTCTTGGTTTTTATACCTACCTTGCGGAAACTGAGCGAGAAGTATAATTACAGTGGTACAGATCGAACGCTACAGGTTAACTAAAGTCAGAAATAGATCAGTTCGATATGTAGGTCAGGGAATCTAGGATAACGTGCCACTGTATTTGTATTCAGTTCCTGCGACCTATTTTACGATTTTCCAATACATTTCATTTCAACCTAATGCCCTCGCAGAAAGCACAGTTCTTCTTGCCTGCTAGTGAGACTCGAAGCAATAAAACTCTGGCGTTGACTTGAACGAAATTACGGTTTTCCGATAATTTTTAAACAAAATTTATCAACTGTGAACATAATATATAATGTATACATTTATATATATTAAGTACTAGCTGGCCCGACCCGGCTTTGCACGGACAGACAAATTAAAGTTAAATGTATATTAACAAAAAATATATTATATCAATAAATATATTACACTATGTATTTCTTATGGGGATTTTTAGTAACATTGACCCCCCCCCCCTCAAACCTCCCCTAAAATTTCGAATTTTTTGAAAACCTTTCTTAGCGAGCACCTAGGGTTT
>JAGFPH010012764.1:10527-28834 GCA_018207615.1 Philaenus spumarius | reverse complement strand
ATGAAAAGATTTGTTTTGGTATACAACTATTAATTTCTGCAATGTATATGGAAAATAAAAGTGGACTTAATACACTACTCTGTGGTAACCCTCTGTTTGTGCATCTAGATATGGTATATTATGGGAATATTAAATTTATTTGCCTGTGACGTGGCAGGTCTGTTATAAGTAATAAATAAGATTACTTACAGTACATCAACTTCTAGTTGGAATTCAGAGTTTATTGGCTTCATTGGAATGTGCCGAATTGCTGAATTAACGTGAGGACGGTGAACCCAAGTCACATTTGGTAGACAGGCAGTTTGGGTTGAAATGTCGGACCGGTTACACGTGTGAGAGCAGTTAAATTTTACTTGTTGTTTGGAATAAATATGTAATTAGAAAATTGTGTTTCATTCCACGGAACAAAACCGCCGCCTCCTTACATTTGGTGTCAGAAGTGGGATTCTTGCAAAAAGAGAAGGTGATTGAATCCACGTGCACACACAAGAGGAAGAATTTCGACTATGACATGGATCTACATGGTATAGAAAGTATGAAAATAAATAAGTTGTGTTTTATAATAATAAGGAGTAGTTTAAATAAGGCAATTTAAATTTTATAAAGGTTAATTTGGAAGCAAAACTTTATAATTAGGTTCAAAATGTTTTAAGTTTTAAAATAGAAAATTTTGAGAGGGCTAGAGATGATTTTATATTCACTGAAGTCGGAATAAATAGAATAAACGGTACCAGGTAACTGGCACATACTTTCTCCCAGTTGAAACTTTATACCTTCCCAAGAATAAAGAGTAAATAAAATATAAATAAACGGTATCAGGAAACTGACACATACTTTCTCCCTCATTATAGAAACTTAATAAAAAAATACTATTACCAATTTATTGTGATTTTTTTATTTTTAACAGTCATTTTCCCATAAAAATCCATAAAATAACGGAAAAACCAACTTTTCTCAAAATCGGCTTGAACGATTTTGATTAAAATTTTACAGTTTATAGTACGTTAGGTCCCTATTAAACTATAAAATTTTAATCAAAATCGTTAGAGCCGTTTTTGAGAAAAGTTGATTTTTCCGTTATTTTAAGGGTTTTTATGGGAAAATTACCCTTAAAAATAAAAAATTCACAAAAATGAAAAAAACGCCTGGAGATACCGTAGATTAGTACCTCCATACCAAATTTCATCAAAATCAGACGACTGGTTTAGGCTCTAGGTCTGATAACATCCACACAGACACACATACAGACACACAAACAGACATCACTCCGAAAACCACTTTTTTAGGTTCAGGGGGACCCAAAACGGATATTTCCACCAAAAACTCAAACTCGAAAATTTTGACGAATACAATACTTTCTCCATATACTATGGTATAGGGGGAGAAAGTAAAAATAAAACGTTTCATTTAAGTAAAATAGATTTAAAAAATTAAATAAGTAAAGTTGATGAAATGAGTCTTTGTCAAATCAATAAAAAAAAACTAAATAGAAGCAAAAGTCCTCCTTGAAGAAATAGGAGAGGTTATGTATGCGAACATTGAATTTTGAAAATAAAGTTGTCGTCGTTGAAGTATTAGTTGAGCTTATGTCTGCGAATGTTTAAGCTAAAGTCGCTGTTTAAGAATTTAAATGAAATAAGTCGTTGTTGTAGTAAATGAAGTAGTGAAGGTTTTTTTGTTGAAATTAATAATGTTTTGAAGGAAATTGAAATCGACAAGGACTCTACAGGTTGGCATACAGAAATTTTAAAGAATAAAGCTAAATAAAGGTTTTTTTAAGAAAGATAATAAAAATAAGGAACGTAATTTTAAACTGATATAAAAAATTAAAGAAAGGTAATAAAACTAAAATAAAAAACGGAGTAAAAGGAAAAAAGTCATGCTTGTACAATTAAATCAATAACGTTATAAAGATGTAGGCCTATGAGCATTATGTCAGAATCAATAGACATTTAATGTATGTGTAAGAGGAGTAAAATGCTGTGAGTTGCAGAATGAAGATGCTTAGTCGTACATAGTAACCGATAGTAGCCAGACCAAGTTAAGTTGAATTGTTTATGTTAGTGTTCATATAACATGTCAAAAGGAAGATGAGCTTGGGTACATTAATATAAAGACTTCAGAATAAGTCAAAGTTGTTAGAATAGTTTTTAAGATTGTTTATGATATGTGATTTATGTATTAATTGTTTACTCATGTCATTGTTGTAAATGTAACTAGATACAAGTAATTGTAAATGTAGTCATTTAAGGAATGGCCCGAAGGTGTATTATCCACGCTGCTACCCGCATATATCCGGTACTCCGCCAGAGGCTCACACAGACTTGTGCGTGTAACTAGACCTCAGCGAATTTATGGAAAAAATAGAATTCTTCACAGGGGACGGTTATAAACAAAGGTAATTTTCTTGGATAGTCAGGGAAATCCGTGTTATTATAGAGACAAAATGTACTGCTGAAGGCTGAATTTCGTTTTGCATATGCAAATATTGTAATAATAATAAAAGGGGGAAAAAATAGCCCATATATGTAAAAATAATCTTAAAGGAAATTTCTAGTCACCATGTGCCAATAGTCTGATAAGCGACATGGGGCCCTTGGCCGAACTGAGTAAGTCTTGGGCATAACTCATGCCGTGATGTTGGACGACGGGTACACAAGTGGCTACACTTCATTTGACACTTTTCATAGACAATTAATTATGGGATAGTCAAATACTAGCATTTTGATGTGTCATAAATTATAAAATTAGCAAACAGAACTATAATTCGTCGGGAAAGATTAAACTATTGGGCAATCTATAGACGTATGGACCAGTAGTTCTTATATGTTTCGCACCTTGCAACCCCTCCTACTATCGCTATATTTTCATACTTCTAGATCTTGACGGACGAATTTACAAATATAATTTAATTACAAATTATTTTATTTTAAGAAAAATTATTTTAATTTGAACATTTATTTAATTTACAAACTATTTTAATTTAAAAATTTGTTTAATTTACATATTTATTTATTTTTGAATTATTTTAATGTACAATTTATTTTTATTGAATGAGTATGAAGAACTTACTTAAGTTTAAAATTACTGAAGACTGTCCCTAGGAAGATTTAACTAAGAAGAAATTGTTTAGGTTTAAATATTTGAAATGAATAACAAACTTGTTAATACAAAACGTAATTAATCTTACGACACATATGATAGGTATGTTATATCATATGTATGACTGCAAACTTCTCTCCTCTTTTGTTGGCTTACAATGCACAATGGCAATAAACTAGCAGTCAGCAGTAACATGGGCCACATTCAAGAATGTTAACATTAAGAAATCCTCAATGATAAGAAAGCCTACTACTGATTCTCGTCCATCTGCGAATAAATAAATCTAGCTATAATTTGACTAGCAAGGTAAATTATGTTATTATGGATATTATGTTTACTATTATGAATGGCTATATTTATGTTAAATGATTGTTTATTATTGATGACTGTATTTTGGATTGTTATTACTGCTAAATCGTTATAGAATGAAGATATCAAGTGTAGTTAGTTATTGTTGCTGTTATTGTTTTGAGATCAAATAGAAACACAATTTGTAGCGGTACATAAGAAAATTATGTTTATTTTGCAATCAGGGAAAAAATAGATTTGGGTAAACCGTACAAAGAAGAATGTTGTATTTTGAATTTTTATTAATAACAATGTTTTGTTCTAGTAGTGTTAGTACTGATACTGGCAACATCCCTCCATGTCACAGCATTGACCCAAGGTATAGCGTTTGAGCGGCTCCATTATGTGTTATTGACCAGATCCCAATGGACCATTGTTATGGATTTCAATATTACAGACCTGCTGAAAGAAAGTGAGGACTTGAAACAAAATTTGAATGCTCAGAAGTATAATCTAGGAAATTACACTGATAATATCGAACATGACGAAACAGTTATACATAAGTTTAAAGAATAATTTAGTTTCATAGAAGATGAAGTAAATTCATATTTGTCTGAGATTCAAAATGTAATTTCTTTAATTCCCATTAAAGTTAGCAGAAAAACAAGGGGTTTAATAAATTCAGGGGGTTCTTTTTTGAAAACACTATTTGGTACTTTGGATAATCAAGATTTGGAATTAATTAACGGAAAATTAGAGAAGTTGGGTTGGGTTTCTCAAGACCTATATCATAGTTTAGATGATCAGTTATCTATAATGAAAGATGTACATGCCCATGTTATTTTAAATACAAATAGGATTAAGGAAGTTGTGCCAGTTTTGCAGGGTTACTATGCTAACATGCTAAATTTTACCTCAGAAGTAGATTTAAGCTTACACAGATTATATAAAGTTGTCTATTTAAATTCTGTGTTCAGAGATCTGGAGCATTTAGCCATGGAATCAAAATTTAAAATTGTAGAATTTTGACAAGCCTTAGAACACATTCAATTAGGTAAAGTAAGCTCAAAACTGCTCCCTCCCACTAGATTTCTAAGAATACTAAAAGAACTTGAACAAAGACTTCCTCCTACAATGCATTTTGTCTACACTGTTGAACCACAAAACTTGCATTATTTTTATAGTATGGCTGAAGCTCAAGCTTACACTGTTGAAGATAGTATAAAATTAGTAATACAGATACCTTTAGGTTCTGAATCTAACATATTAGAATCATATAGAGTAAAGGTATACCCGGTATTCCATGAAACTATGGGGTACTGGATAATCTGGCAAATACAAAATGAACATTTCTTGATAAGTCCTGACAGACGGACATTTTTAGAATATGATGCAAATGAATTTAAATCTTGTAAGCCTGGACTTCTGTCAATTTGCTCGACTAAAGAAAGGTTATTTTCTACACAACACAAAAATTTTATATTAAATTTATTTTTGGGTATGCTTGATCCAGAGGTATGTGAAAGAAAGCTTTATAAAACTTTAGAATCTCCTATATTTGTGAATAATGGAAATGATTGGATTTATAGTGCTGATAAGTCTAGCTTAATATCCCTAAAATGTTATTTGGGAAATAAAATAAATAGTTCAACTGTCTATATTGATAGATTAGGTACACAAAAAAAACGTAGCAAATTGTGATATAACTGGTGATAACTTTAGACTTCTTGCCCAAGCACATGGAAATGTTTATTATAAAGGATCTTTATTGTCTTTGACATTCCCAAAATTTACTAACTTAATTAGTTCAGACGAACATACACTATTAACGTTAGATCCAAACTTAACTTCTAAGATATTTGATGAGTTTTATTTGCCAAATAAAACTGATAATATAGGCCTACATTTAAATAAATTGTTGTTAGCTGTTAGAAATAAACTGATTTTAATTATTTTAAAATTGTAAGAACCATCTCATGGTCAATGTACCTACTGTCGATTGTAACATTTCTAATTATTGTTTTGTATGTATATAAAAAAGTAAATAATCTGTGTAGATGTGTAAGAGGACTTTGCACCTTCAGGAGACGCAGGAATGGTCATGCCACCACTCAGAATGAGGTTCCAAAGGTACCTACGAGAAATACACTGGTCACCTTACAACCCCTAGATAGTGCGTAAAGATATGACAATAATACATTGTGTGGTGGTTTATTGAGAACAGTTTAAGTTATAATAGAATAGTGTAAAAAATAATTTGGTTAGTGTATTTTATATTGAGAGAACGGTTTTTAATTTTATTATTAATTAGTACTTTTTGCTGTTAACCTAAAAATATTTTCCTTCTTGTTGATTTTTATGTTTCTAGGTTTAATTAAATATGTTTATTAAGAACTTGCACGATGCCACCGATCCGACATGGAAAAAGTAGTATTAATTTAATCGATTTGAAATTTTGTGTATCTAATTAGTAAACACATCCAGTGGAGCCCATCGATGTATAAACACACTGGATCGCTGGCTGCGTCTATTGAATACGGTCCGGCTGGCCTAGCCGCTTCCCCCACCACTGGAGGGACAGCAACAACACGTGAAGCATTCAAAGTTAATGCAACGCTCACAAATGTTTTAATTTATTTTGCTCAGCTTCAACAACGGCACCAAACATTATTTATAAAATAATCATTTTAATTTCTAAACAATATTTAATTGTTATACAGTATGTAACACTTATTTTTTATAGTAAACTAGTGGACCCATCAATGCTTCGCTATTGCTTGATTTAATTTAAAAGTTAGTCAAGTTATTCCATTGACTTAAGCGATCGAATTGTAAGCTCTCAGTGTAAGCTTTTTTCCAAAGCCAGTTTGTGTCTTAACTGTAAGTCGAATTTAAAAACTAATATTTTGCGGGTAGCAAATTAGATTTTCAACAAAATAGTACTATTCTTGATTTTTTCCGTATCTCAAACCATAAGCTCACAAAATGACCGTAAACTTCAAATTTGTAAAAAAATCGTCCAAGTTTTTGTATTTCAACCATTTAGTCAACACGTTTATTCTAAACTCATTCAAAAGTGTTCCATAGCTTTTTTGTAGATAAAGGTTTAAAGAATTCATATATGCCAGTTTTGCAAGTAAACAAAATGATTGAAGTAAAATTAACAAAGTTATTAGCTCAAGGAACAAGCATCCTATTACTTTAAATGAGCAATTCTTGTATCTATCTTTGTTTGTATCTGTCGTGGATCTCGAAAACGGCTGTAACGAATTCAAAGAAATTTTGTATTTAGGTGTAGTATTGATTTTTAAGTACACCCATATAGTTGTATTTCGTGTAAAAACGCAATTTTTTTAGAAAATCTAATTTAAAAGTTAAAAAATTTTAACATAGGGTCTTATGGGTTGCCATGTTGGTTACAAAATTACAACGAAATAGTAAATAAAGCAATCAAAACAGCTGTTTATAAACAGGCCATGAGATTGAGTATTATCCTAAATCAGCTGTTCATTGGATAGTTTTTAATTACTATTAAAAAACAATCTAATTTATACTGTTTTAGCACGTTAGAATTAGAATAAATTGTTCTGATTTAACAATTTATTTTATAAAAAAAAGTAAACTTGGCAAAAATGGATAAATTCTAATAGTCAATTTTGTAATATAGGCCTGGCTCATTTCTGAAACATAGTATTGAGGTTATGTTTACTACTGTATATTTAGTCCTGGTTTCAAAACATTAGTTGACAGAAGATAGTAGAACTAGGACTAAAATCGTAATGAAAGTTTCTCATGTTTCTAAAGCATGTATTTGAGGTTATAATTAATCTTGTAATAATTACCGTTAATATATTTAAGCCTGGTTTCATAATTTTACAAACCAATGTACAAACGAGCCAAAGATTAACGAGATTCATTAGCGAATTTTCCAACTGCGAGCGAAGCGAAGCGTCCAGGGGCAGAGCCCCTAGTGTTTAGTAACGAAAGGAAAAAGTTCAACTTTAGGCCTATATAAAAAGTAGTAAACATTTTTTGTAATTTTTTTCATAAATGTAAAAATGTTTCGTAATTTAGTTCTAAAATAGAACTGTATAAAAGTATTGATCAATCTAAAATTTCTTATTTTGAAAACACCAGTTTTTATGTTCCTACTACAAGACTGCTAACAAAACTAGGCCTGTTTTGAATAGTAATTTAGGAATACTATTTCCTCTGCCCAAAAATGACATATTATTATAAAAAAGTGTAGAGGATAAATCCAAGAATTGAACTGTATATAACAACAACAACGTGTATCACTGTCCATCTATCACGCTGCACACCGCGGGTCTATCCCTCCAGTGGAGGGGGAAGCTCCACGCCGTCCGGCTCGTTTCTCGAACCTTTCAGACTACTCAGCGCGCAATCCAGTGTGTTTATACATCGATGGTGGAGCCTTGCACTTTGTTTTCTTCGTCTAATCATAAATTGTATGTTGTTGAAGTATTAAGAGACATAATTAAATTTTTTTAAAGGATCGTTATAGAACCCAAAGCGACACATCACTATCACGTCAACAAATCACACCCATGTTCCAGTGATCAGAAGTCAGCTGAAGCTGATCAACTCAGCTTAAGATCTCATAGTGTGGACCTGGTAAATGTTGCTAAATTGTATGTTGTCCCAAAGCAGCCTTTGAAAGGAGTGCATGGACAGACTGGTGCCTCACCACTAGAAAAAGGCAGAGGACTGCCAAGGGTTTGGAACTCCAAAAATGGAGAATGCATCAGAGAGGATCTCAGGAATGAAGACTGAGGACAGTCTTCTAAAACAAGCAGGGGGTGATGTGACGTGACAGGTCTATAGTTATAAGTAATAAATAAGATTACTTACAGTACATCAACTTCTAGTTGGAATTCAGAGTTTATTGGCTTCATTGGAATGTGCCGAATTGCTGAATTAACGTGAGGACGGGGAACCCAAGTCACATTTGGTAGACAGGCAGTTTGGGTTGAAATGTCGGACCGGTTACACGTGTGAGAGCAGTTAAATTTTACTTGTTGTTTAGAATAAATATGTAATTGGAAAATTGTGTTTCATTCCACGGAACAAAACCGCCGCTTCCTTACATGCCTATCATTAAGCATTGAGGCGCAATGTTTTATGAATTTAGAGGGTATTCCGTGTTTATACATTTTGCTTAATAAGACTGGAATATATACATTATCATATGCTCTAGCTATGTCTAAGGATGCTAATATTGTATTTTCACTATTAGATATGGCTACCTAAATGTCAGTTACTAAATTTAGCATATAGTCTGGGCATCCTCGCTTTTTCCTAAAATCATATTGAGTTTCGGGGATAATTTCTAATCTATATGTCAACCATTCCAGTCTGTTTTTAACCATGGTATTCAATTTAACCAAGGAAAGAAGACTGAATTGGAATGATTTCTTGGAATTTTCTTGAGTTGAAAATTTGAGTACTATTTGAATAATGTAAATCAATGTGTATATTTTTTATTTATTACTAGGTTTACCCCAGCGTGCTCCGCACGCAAACCCTGTTGGAACATTCTATACACACAATTATGTTATATTTTCTTTATAATAAAGATGTAGGATTAATAATAACCTCAAAACTAAGATCTTAATGTCCAAAATGAAATTATTTTATATTATAACATCAGTTATAAATAATAAAGGTTAAAAGAACCAGCAATGCTCAGGTCTACATTTTAATAAAATCCTAACCTAAAATTTAAAAAAGTAAATAATGGCTTCAAAGTTTAAAATCAGCTGTTACTGGAATTATTATTAATGGAAACGTTAGTTGGATCGTAAGTTGGATGTTAAGTTGGATCGTGAATGATGAAACGCACCCAACTTGGTCGTCCTACAAATCGGACCGTGTATAACTAGCTTTAGACCACTAAAATAACACTTAAAAAATAAGTGCATGTGGCTACATAAATAGTGTAAAATCTAAAATTCGTTGATAATGTAATAATAAAGTTTATTATTTACATATTCCCTAAGATATAAATCCCCACTAATTCCCCACCTTTTACCATTCCCCGAAAAATCCCCACAGACCCTTCAAAATCCCCGAATTCGGGGAAATACCCACCGTTTGGCAACACTGCTAACAACTAACAAGTGCTACCAACTTTTTTATTCCTAGTTGTCTACACTATTTAAAAGGACTTGAATAAACACCAAGACTATTAACTCACAATAGTTTTTTCAAATGTTTTGTTTATATTATATAAATGTTATATCGTTAAACATATATCGTTCATAGTTATGACTACATTTTTAAGTTGGAGAAAATATTATTTGATATTTTTAGTAGGTGGTACAGTTAAATTTATTATTTTATTTTTCGTACGGATGATATATTTAAAAAATGGAAATAAAGTATTAAAACTTTTTAAAGTATTAAATTGTATTTCGTATAAATGTTTATCACATTCAGGGGACTTTTTGGGAAAATCGATAAAATGGGATTTTTTAGGATGGGACAGGTTTTTATATGATTATCTCGTTGTCCTTGGAGTATTATGAGTCCTTCTGAGTTCTGGCATTCATATCCCGAAAGAGTTTGCTACCAACATATAAATGTTTACAAATTGCAAATATTCTGTGACCACAGAGATTGGAGACTGTCAAAAACCTTATATTGAAATAAACATTATTATTATCAAATCCTATAAAAGCGAGTGTACGTTCGTAAGTACTTGAGTAACATTTAATATAACAGCTGATTTCACCCATCATCTGTTTAAAACCTAGCGTAGATTGTACCTTTGATTATGGACCTTCTAGATAGGCCACCTAATGCATTATTTTGTGAGAGATTTTTGAAGCACAAGTTCAAGTAGTTTTAATGTTTCACTACAGGATGCGCTGATCTTGAAACTTTAAAAATGGTTACTTTATTGACGACTAGAATGAGCTACAGCCGAATTACCGTCACTAGACAATATATTGCCACTTTGACTTCTGCAGATGTATTTTATAAATACAGTTATCAAGCTATTGATATTATTAAGTACAAATATACACAGAGTCATTGTATACGTATATTACAAAATCATTTAAATATAAAATGCAAAGTTTTAAACAAGAACCTTAACTTTAAAATAATGTGTACTAAAATGTTCTGACTTTATTTAGAGGTTGGTACACTAAAGTAGACTAAAGCCACGTTTACACCGGAGTTGACAACAAAATGTATAAAACATTTTAAGGGTTGAAAACAAATGTTTGTAACAAAGTGTATTTTAAGTCTATAGTTTTGATTACAACATTTTTGAACTCAATCGCCATTTTTGAAAATTGAAAAATGAGCATTTTTATTTTAGTTTGTACTTCGGTCTTGCTGAGATTCATCTCCCGCGAGATGTCAGCCCACGCATAATTTTTCAAATTCTTGCCCTTATAATCAGCGATAGACTGATTCCATAAAGCATGATGTTCCCGGTACAAATGCTTGATCCTCACCCATAGATATGAATAATATGGATCACTGACTCAGGTGGCGGAATAGCGCTAGGAGCGAGCCGGCGGTGACACTGTTCCCCCACCGCTAAGTAACTCCATTTCACTTAGCACGTTTTCCATTGTACGAATGACAATAAATACAAAACACATTAAATGGTACCAGAAACTGGCCCATAATTACTCACAAACGTATTTAAATTATTAAACAGATTCACTGTGACTTCATAATTGTATTAAATTAGGAGAGGGGATACAAATTAAAGTAGGAGAGTAACTAATAAATATTAAAATTATTAGCTAGAGAGAAAACTATTCAATCGATTTTGAACAAATTTGCACCAAACATGAGTTATTATTATTATAATTATGGTACTTACGTCCGTCTTGTGACTTAATGTAATTTAATAAAGTTTCGCGTTCCGGAAACAACGTTCCATCTTCAGAATATTCACCAGTGAGAGTTCGTCAATACATTAAGATACTAAAACACACGCACATATAAATAAATAAATTACTATTAGGATTGGAAATTCTACCCTTATTATTCCGGGTTCAAACACTAATTTGTCTAGGAATAGTTCAATAACAATGCATCGTGGTTCAGTGGTAATACTTAATTTAACATTAATTTATTTGTTCGCTTTTGAAATTACAGATAACATTCAGTTTCTCCAATTATTATACAGTTTCGCGGCCGATGCACCACTTATTAAAGTTGGAAATACTACCCTTATTGTTCCGGGTTCAATTTGAACCGGTTCAAACACTAAATTGTCTAGGAACAGTTCAATAATACATCAGTGGCTCAGTGATAGAATGCTTTTCTCTATATTTACTTACACAATACAATAATACAAATACATACGATTTGATACATTAGCCTACACTTATGCTACGTAAATTTCTTTTACTAGATATTACGTTCGTAGGACAGACTGAAGCAAGAACTCGGTAAACAAAGCTACTACTGAATCAATTCGTAACATTACAAACATGAACAAAAACTACACAGTGGGTGTACACCAACGGTTCTCGGACTACTGATACGCGATGGCTTGTCTAGTGTTGTCCAATCTCTGAACGTCATCGCAGTGTCATACAATAAGTTAGAATGGAAATTAAGTTTCTCACTCAACAAATCATTTCCGTTTTCTTTAAAAGCTTTATACATTTCGTATTCTTCCACCACGTCCATATATCTGCCCTTGCTACATATGTGTAAAGGATGGAAATTAACGTCAAAACTGTTGAATACATGATTATTTTCTATTATAAGTGACGTGCATAACTAGACTTTAAGTTATACATATTGCTGGCCGGAAGGTGCTCTTTGAATCAAGTTTTAAAATTTCTGTCTGCCCTATATATCGACTGTAGCAATCACTACAAAATGTTCTATAAACACCTGTTAAAGTTTCAACAGCTGTACCTAAAGACACCTGTCTTTGGACGCAGTATATTACCTATGTTGTGTTTTGTTTTGAACGCGTAGTAGTCCGAGAACCGTTGGTGTACATCAACCGTGTAGTTTTTGTTCATGTTTGTAATTTATGTGTATGTGCGTGTGTTTTAGTATCTCAATGTATTGACGAACTCTCACAGGTGAATATTCTGAAGATGGAACATAGTTTCCGAAACGCATAACTTTATTAAGTCACAAGACGGACGTAAGTACCATAATTATATTATCTATGTGACTTGGATACTTATACTCAAAAATGAGTTTAAATAACATTATTATTATTATTAGCTAAACGAGAATTTTTAGAAAGATGTAGTTTTTTGCATATGGTAGGGTACATTAAGGGTTACAAATTAGCCAAATTTTATCAAAATCGGTAGAGCCGCTTTTTTATAAAAAAAATTGTAACTGTTTTTGGGTTTTTTTTTGCCAAAAAGGGGTTGTTTTTCAAAAGTTTTCAAAACCGTTTTTCGTGCATCTATAGAGGCTTAATTGACATGTCTGGTGCAAATTTGTTGGAAATCGATTGAATAGTTTTCGCTCTAGCTTGGTACAGACAGACATTTTGTAAAAAACAGTTTTCATAACAACTTAGCAACATATCTTATAACCAAAATACAAAATATAAAAACGCATACTATCAACAAAGAAACAAGAAAAACACACACCCAACGCTGCTCACCCGAAAGTATTTGTGACATATTTTCTTAATCTTGCTACATGCAAACTTTCTGGCTTCAATCGCCCATGCCTGTACATAGCAATTTTTCCCCAAGACTCCG
Organism: Philaenus spumarius; assembly: GCA_018207615.1. Classification (NCBI taxonomy): domain Eukaryota; kingdom Metazoa; phylum Arthropoda; class Insecta; order Hemiptera; family Aphrophoridae; genus Philaenus; species Philaenus spumarius. The sequence continues at coordinate 15,713 of JAGFPH010012764.1, read as the reverse complement.
AATAGTTCCGCGCCAATTTGTCAGTGTTTTTATTTTGTTACCTAAGCTTTGGTTAACTTATTGACATTAATTATTTTCAATTTATTTCCTATTTTGAATAAAGTGGAGAATGTTTACATTTCCTTTTCTAAAACTTTTATTTAATCTAAAAACACCTATATTTTGATTGTACTTACTCCTTAGTCATTAAGATTAGTAATTTTTAAACTTGTTATTATTTTTTTACCAAATATTATTTTAATGACATTCTACTTTACTTTTAATTTGTTTACGTTTTTTAAATAATATCTTTCATTTCAAAGAGAATTTTGTTTTGAATATTATTGAATAATTATTTCTGCTGTATTTATCGGATTATCATTAAGAGCGTTTAGTTTGTAAATTTACTTTAGTTAAGTTTTGTACCAATTAAATAATCATTCTCAATTTTATTTACGTGCAACGCTTTACACAACCACCTTGTGTAACGAATTTTTAACATGCCATAATATGTTACTAACAATCAGTTTACTAACACAAATTAAATGAAAGTATTGAGCACTGAGCACTGAGCAGTAAAAGAAACGTATAAGAAGAACATAGCATGTGTTACATAGATCACATAGCAGTTGGTTATTCGTAAACTGTGATTTAATCGCTGCTACTGTTAACTGCTCTTTTCCTTAAATGCTCACTGCTTTCACTGCTCACAGAAAATCACTAGGCCTTAGGCGAGTTACACACTGGTGTCGTAAGACACGTGTCGTGTCTGATCAAATTTCATGAGACATGCATGTCTTTTGTACTTTTCTCTGTCGTTTGTCGCATGACCGTATTTGTCGGTTGTTGTTGTCAGTCGAGTGCAAAATGTCATCCGAGGAGGATGAAGTGATGTTATTACTTGGAGTTGTGAGACGAAGATGTCGTCGGCGTAGGTTTTACACACCCCGTCGATATTGGACCCACCCCTACTGGACTGCCAATGTTGAGGGTTCAAGCCAGTTTGTTACCACTCGACAGCTAAACGATCATCCAGATAAGTTCAAAAACTTTTATAGGATGGAACAAGGTACTTTCAACAAACTTTGTGATTTAGTAAGAAAAAACTGTACTGTGGGTGAGAGCAACTTTCGTCAGTCCATACATATTGAAGAACGGCTCAAAGTATTCTTAAGGTATGTATTTCTTAACAAATAGTTTTTCGAACTTAAAAAAAATCGTATAGTAATTTTTAAACAATAATTTGTAAATCCAAATATAGTGTTTAATACTCAGAAGGCACAGCAATTAAGTAAATAAATGTATCCCGCTTGAGATATAATTTGGCATGTAAATCTAAATTCAATGAAAATAACAAAAGGTACTATTATTAGTTATATTAATCCGTCATTTTGCTTTAAGATATTAGTTATAATGTAGGGTGTTACAACGGGATTGGATATGCTTCACATTCATGGATTCTATGTGCAACTTTGAGTAAAAAATAATTATTAATAAAAATGTATATACTTAGCCTTCAATCCTCTTTATCGCTAGGTTTGATAGCTTTAATTGAGCATGTTCAACTAATCATCATGCAATATACTTTTCATCTCGGACTTCTACGCTTTATGGGTGAACTTACTTTAAAATACTTCTAATTATTTTCTGTAAATTGGTGGTTTGAAGAGATTTAAGTTTGAAGTTCTTAAGAGCCATGCATACCAACTTTAGTGCTCTGTGAAAGTGACAGCGCTATTAACATAGGAGGTGAATCTTAATTTGTTATTTACCGTGAAACTAAGGCTTTTAGCAAGATTTTGTCCAAATAGTAATCTACAACTAAATCTATTAAACATTTCTATTCAATAGTTTTAATCATTTTATATTAAACATGTGTACAAAAATTGGAAATCAAATTTAGCTTTTCCCATAAGAAAAAATACGTGTTTTTCGTTCCGTTTTTACATACTTCAAAATGTATATTTTAAAAATAAAATTTATATGAAACGAGAGCTTGTGATTTCGTTTTGGAAACTATTGAATTGTTTTAATTCATACAATTTCCATTTTTGTGTTTAAGAGTGTTTAGTCAACCTATTTCAAAGAATAATTTTTGTGCAAGTCGGTAGTAGTTCAAGGATTTTGCAATAGGTTGTGCCAGTGCTGTTTACCCCTACTCTCCCTCCTGCTCCTGTCCCCCACCTTTCTATCCCTCCGTAGACTTTATGCAGTAGTACAACTACAAATAATATTATTATGAATCTTAAGTGATTGTGTTATACTGGACCTTATTGTATTTTCTTGTAAAAAAAATTTTGACACTGTCAATATTAATTCAAACGGACCGAATTCGATTTTGTTTGATTACTGCGAAATCAACAGTTGTTAGTGTTTAGGTATTTTAATCATTTTCTTTTCGTCACTAAGATTAGGCCTTTATTATCTGCCTTTTACCAATAATTGCTAATACAGTACTATGCCTTCTAAAAAACAAAGACTAAGAAAAGGAAAAGGGAAGGCCTTGAATCTCTCTGCAGTTAAAAAGAAGAGGCGTTTACCTCCAGGACTAAAAACTTACTGGGAAAATAAAAGTTACGTTTTGCATACAATCTTATTGTATATAATTTATAAATTAATTTGTAGAGTAATATTTTTATATTATTCAACAAAATTCGAACTGTCTGAAACTCGTTTTTAACTATGCCTAAAATACAGTTTTTGTTACATTTATACTTTCTTCCTTCAGTTTAGGCCTAAAAACTTTCGAATGAATGACAAATTTTGTTTTTGTAGAAGACTATTTAATATATAATTTACAACAGAACTAATATTTGTATTTTACTTGTATATTCTGTTCACTTGCTAAACTACAAATCTTCAAAATACATCTTATCAAATCAAAACTGTTCGTAAATTTTACAGACATTTATTTCATAATAGTAACTACATAATTGATTTGCAAAAATGATTATTGTTTACTTTTAAAATGTTTAACTTATTAGTAGCCTATACCCATATTTTGAAATAACTAGGCCTTCTTATCACCATAATAGTTAGGTTACCTATTGCAGGTAAATAATTATAGATTAAAGTTTATTTGTGTACCACGAAATTTATAATAATAAATCAAAATCTGTTTATACTTTTTCATATTTTCGTATTGTTAGGTTAATGTTGGTTTAATGTTGTTCGCTACCTTATACTGGTTTTAACACATTTTGTTAATAGTATTTTACAAGCTTCAGGCGTAGCCTACCTTTTATTTCTGAAAAAAAGGAGTTATGTTTTTTCATTTAATTGGCACAAGACTTCCTGTGTCATTTCCTTTCACGTAGATTTTACTACTTATAAAACCTCAGAATTGCAATCAAAGGGAAGTCAGCAATATTGTAGTTTGTTTACTCTTTTATGAAACGGTAAACTAATTGATAATCTATGTAACGCCTTTTAATCTGCCGGGTTGATTAAACAAAGCCTGTGGTTGTCGCGGTTCCTGGTAGTTAGGGGTTTTAAATTTCCTATTAGTACAAAATCCCGCACTTGTTTAGTGTAGGCCTACTTATAATTTGTATGACGAGGCAGATCTATCTCGTGCACAATTATTTCCCAGACCAATTGATTTTTGACTTTATCTAGATGATCCTATTAGGCAAGTGAATGTTCAAAATATAAATTTATAGATTTATAGGGGATGGTGATAGTAGTGTTTACAAGGAAATTCTTGATAAACGGCCGTACAAAAATTTAACCGTAGAAAAGGTTGAGTGCAAAAATCACCTTTTGCGTAATTTTTGCAACAAACTTAGAGAATTAGTAACAAAACCAGACAAATTTTGTATGGAGTGTAATAAGTAGCCTACTTTTTAACTTCCCGCTTAGAAAATTGAAAATTTTCTAAAATCGGGAAGTTATTGGTTTCACCCCGTTTTTCGAAAATCGAGTATTCATCAGATCTCGACGTTTTGAGGTCCTAGAAATCTTCCCTGACCACTCTCGAGAGGGTGTCACCCTGTCTGTATGTATGTGTGTGTGTATGTAAGTATGTGACCCGCTTATAACTTTTGAACGGCTTAACCGATTGGATCCTACCAAACGGCGTTCTAAAGAGTTCCATCAAACTTAGATTTCCTGAAAATTTCAACTAATTCGGACCGGTAAGTTCTGAGAAATTTCGAAAAAACTAAGAAATAAATTTTTTTCAAATCAGGTTTTTTTGGAATAACTTTTAAACGGCTTTACCGATCAATTCCAAAATCTAAACAGCTTTTAACCTTAAAAAGCGACGTCGATCGCTACCAATCCGGTCAAAATCGGTTAATTCGTTCGTGAGATATCGTGAACAAAATAAAATAAAAAAAGTGTTTTTTCTCAATTTCTCCAAAATTTTTCATCCAAAAAATTTTTGTTGTCGATTCTTTCGAAAAACTGCATCGATTGCCGCAAATCGCATAAAAATCGGTTGATTCATTCAAAAGTTATGGCAGTTCAAAATTTCTAAAAATAGTGTTTGTTGTAATTAAACTTAGCGGGAAGTTACATGGATGGCCTTTAGGGTCAACCGTTTTCCAATTTTTTTTTAAATATAATATGTATAAACTATATTTTATTTATATTGCCTAAACCATTTATACAAGTCATGTGATTTGAATAAGCTGTTCAATCATTTTACTATCTGACCTATTTCATAAGATTCTAATAATATTTAAATTTCCCATAGTTTATACAAAATATGTCACAATACGATTACAGTCTTACAGTAGTTATTAATAATGAATACTAAGTCGTTTACGACAGCTAGTATTCCAAATAGATAAAATTGTTTCGCGAATATGTTTTTCGTAAATATAATTTGTGTTAAATTTATTTAATTACTAGCTGACACGTACGGCGTTGCCCGTGGTGGTTAGCATTTTCAGTCTTTTTAACGTAATTGTAATCTTTTGAAGTGTTTAGTTATATATATTTGGCTTTTATATATATAGATCTTAAATAATAAAAGCACTATTGTCATAATAATAAAAGATCTGAAATTATGATTTTAGTAACTTTGATCCCCCCAAACCCCTCCTAAGATTTCGAAATTTTTCATACCCTTTCTTAGAGAGCGCCTAAGGCCCTAGAGGAAGCTACATACCAAATTTCATTCTAATCCGTTAGGGCGTAATTTGAGGGTGATCAAAAACGCAAGGAAAAATGCAAAAACGCCTATTTTTGGCGTAATTTTG
>JAGFPH010012764.1:0-10427 GCA_018207615.1 Philaenus spumarius | reverse complement strand
AGCATATCTTATCCATGATTATTGACTTGTCTAAATACAAATGTAAAATTTGTCAAACAGACTAATAAAAATTGAATTGAATTGAATTGAATTGAATTTAACAGTGTTTTCTAACATATCATTTACGTTTTTACTGTGTTGACTTAACTTTAGCAGGCTTAGCTAATAGTAAAGATATTGTTTTATAAATTATCACTTCACTACATACTACAAAAAAGAGTCTTCTCTTCACTCTGTTTTTTTTTTATTTCATTTGTCATTGAGACTTGTTTGGGAATCTGTAAATATAACTATTATATTGGACTCTTGTCTTAGGCAATGTATACTTGACCGAGTTGGCTTACCTTAGCCTAATTATTATCTGTATCAGTTGTTTTTAGACTTGGCCTATTTCACTAACTGTAATATTATAAGCAGTGCTTGATTTGTGACGGTACGCACCGGTACCTCTTATTGGAAGGAGGAGAAATAAAAAGTAATTTTTAGAGCAGTAGAACGATAGACTATTGCGGCTGGTGAAGCGTTGTAAAACTAGGTCTACTTGGTGCGTGACTAGATTGTACTTTAGGGAGTCAGTTGACTATCTTTCCCCAGAGAGGACAGAGTTATATAGAGTGGCTTTACCTATACTGAATGCTTGCGGGGCAGTGAGGCCGGTAGAGGCAGCCATTAGAAGCCAAACTTGGCAAGACCGCTGCTCTTGATTCGCGCGGGCAATCGACACCACTTAATATATCACATCATTTATACCTCTAAAAATCTTCAAAAATAATGAAACTTCACAGTTAGAAGGACCAAACCTTGCTAAAGACAACATTTTGCTTTAAATGTACAGAAACTAACATTGTTGAATAAGGAAAATATTTTTTCTGAAACATAAATTTAAATTAAAAACAAAAAAACATTAAATTTTTGACATTCGAGTGAAAATTTTGTTATTTGTTCAGAGAAAAAATTATGTGCTGACCTACCGTTAGTACTTACTTAGCAATCGTCGATTATTGAAAGCGTATTAACTGAGTTTAAATGTCGCGCTGTAGCTGCCTCGTCACGCAGTTTGGCCTACTTTAATTGCACAGAAGGATTTTGTTAGCTAACTATACATGTTGTGTAGAGCTTTTTTTTTATTTTTGATATTTTTGTTATATTTTTCGGGCAGTGAGTGAACTGGACTGGAACGAGAACAGCGTGTGGTTAAGGTCACTGGTTAAGGTCTTGCCGAGTAACCATCATCTTCACCGGTGAGCCCCACAGTCCTCGCTATATAACTATTTCCAGACTTGGGATTAAAGATTAAAAAAATTAACGATTAAAATTAATCGTTAAAAATATGGGTAACTTTTAACTTAATCGTTAGTTTTAAAACTGATTAACTTTTAACTCTTAATCGTTAAAATATTGGTTAACGATTAAAACTAACGTCAGTTAATTAATTTGGCGGATGCCTGGAAAGATTTGTCACAATGGAAATGCCGGCCAGGTGGGTGGGCCTGACGCGACAACATTCACTACTCCTTAGTTTGGGTTATTTATTGCTTATTGGCAGGCCGGAAGGGGTAGGGTGTCTAAAGAAAGATAGAACTATAAAGCCGCGTTTACACCAAATGTTGGCAACAAAATGTATTGCCAACAAGTTGACAACATGTTGGTAACAAGTTGGCAACAAGTTGACAACATGTTGGCAACAAAATAATTCGCGCCAATAATTTGATCACGTGAGAATAAACTTAATTCAATGTATAAGTCCGTTTTATTTTCGTAACAATTGTTCAATTCCAATGTAAAAAACTTTAAATGTTGAATAAAATAAGCATTCTCATAAGCAAAACTGCTTGAAAAATATTTTGTTTCAATTAAACAAGTAAGTTTATTAAAACAATATACAGTATATACCGTACCTATGTATTTATATATAGGCCTAGGCCTATGTATACTTTAACAGATTTTGTATAGTTTGTTAAATTATTACTAATACATGTACATTAGAAAATGTACATACAAAATTGTATCCTACTTCTTATTGATAAGTTTTTTTTATAATGTAGGCCTACGTTTAACCAAAAACATTTTTTAAACAAAAATATAACTTTTTTAGATTTTAAAAAATTGTGGCATGAGAGACGTGTTGTAGTTGTGTGACAAAATAAAGTCGTAGTACCAGTACTTAATGGTTAAATATTGAATATTTAATTAACTCCAAGCATAGTTTTTAAATTTTTGTTTTTGTACATAGCAATTTTCGGGTTCCAAAGAACCTCTCTTTCCCTATACATTTCGATTAGTGCAGATATTTTTGCACGCGACCATTCTACACCTTCACTTTCCATTGTAAACTTTCAACTGAACCTGACACAAACACACGTTAAAATGGGTTTGGCCTTGACTACAACTGGAGTGATGACGCGCTGTCTGGCGCGCGAATGCAGAGTGGGGAAAGTTGTCAACTTGTTGCCAACAAGTTGCATGTCTTTTAGCGTCCGTTAACATGTTGGCAACATAATGTTGCCAACTTTCTTTGATCTCTACCTAAAACCGACGGGAAACGATATTTTTGTTGTCAACATGTTGGCAACATTTTCTTAAAACTGCCAACAAGTTGATGCAACTTGTTGGCAACATGTTGACAACTCCGGTGTAAACGCGGCTTAAGAGGGTGGGGTGAATAAGGTACCTGGGCTATTAGCTAACGGTAACGTAAACAAACAAAACAACTCTGTTAACACACCCATGACCCATCAGACATCAGTGTCATTCAATTAGCACTTGGGTATACGCATGCCATTATTACATTTGGATAGTTTTGTTAATTTTGTATAAGTTGTTTAATTGTTTTGCCCTGTTATAGTGATTGACAGTTTAGATTTTATTTAGTGAGTTAGTGATTGTTAATAGTGAGTTAGGTCTAGTGTAGCAGAATTTTAATTTTTTACTTTTTAATTTTATTATGTCTTTATTGTGGACAGTCATTTCAAACTTTTATGAACAAATAACAAGGGAGTGAAATAGTTTAACATTTAAATGCCTATTGTGTTTACCAAAATTTAAAACAATCAAGGCTTCAGCAATTTCTGCCTCTAATTTAAGGACTGACTTAAAAAAGGTAAGTTGTGTTTAGCCGTTTTAGGTTGTTGCCTATCCAATTTGGGCCGTCTATAATTGAGATTTGTGTTTTATTATAGGGCATACGTTTAAGGGCGTTTACATATATTATAGGGCGTATAACAGTACAAATCCCAAAACTAAAACCCAATACAGAGAGAGTAGATCTGTAGCCTATTAATTAAATGTAACCCAACCTTCCAAAGAACTCCTAAATTCAAATAGCCTAACCAACCATGTAATAGAAATGTAAATATTTAATTAGTAATCCTGTATTCAAATATCAAAATCAATTACAGCATTGTATATTCATAATCAGATAAATAAGCTAGAACCAGGCTTGTTAGAAATACGTATAACCTCACCAAAATGTAACCTCCCACCAAAACATTACCTTTATTAATTAGTATTCCATAAACCAACAATAGATTCACATTTATTAACCATCACAAACAAAGTAGTAAATTCTCACATGTTATTGATAACACGGCATGATTAAAACCAGTCCGAAATCCTTTTGTAAACAGTGGAAATACAAAACATTATCGCACGAAGTAGGTTAAGGTTAAGACAACTCAAGATGGGAACTGATAGAAGTTAATCGTAATATAATTTTGGAATAGACATTAACTAACACAAATTGGATTATAAACTTTGTAAAATTATACAGGGATAGACTTTAGTATTAAAAGTAATTATAGAAATCAATGTACCGGTAATGTGTGTTATAATTAAGATTTAAGATATGCATAAGCGTAGGAAATAAGAACCAGCGGATAGCCTAATCTGATGCAACACGCATACCTTTGTCAGTAAATATGTTTCGCGATTTAAAATCATGTTATCCACAATAAAAGTATTTAGTAATAATTATAACAGTATCAGAACGAACTAGTAACCCGGAAATAAGTACAAATTCAAAGAAATAATTAGCCAAAACTACGATATAAAAGGAACTATTTCTCGGAAACCGCTATCCAACTAAGACTGACATCAGAACGTTACCAAGACAACGGATTCGAACAAGTATCTGCGCAGAAGTCTGGAGCATCAAAAGAAACCATCTTGCCCCTTCGAGAGGAAGTGTGAACCTTTTTCTAGAAACAAATCGAAGAAAGACCAAGCGTCGGTTTTAAAAACAGAAGCCGTCCAGCCATGAAAGTGTAAAGATGCAAATTGCAATGTGTTAAACAATTTTTCAATTTTTAAGTTAAAACATTAGAATCAGTGCCAATGAACTAGCAGAGAATGGTAAACTATATTTACAAGCAAATGAACATTAAATCATCAAATAAAAGAACTTCTAATCCTTTTCAAAAACCAATCCTAAAATTTCCTAACAACTATTTTGAGAGTAATCGCCAATTTTTGATTTATGTTCTGAACATTATTTGACAATAGTAAAATTTTCTTAAAATGCGTTTATTTAAAGGAATATAATATTAAACCTAGCCGAGTGCCTACCCCGAGATAATTTCATAGAAACAATTCAAAAGACTTAATTTAAAATACAGACAATTATAAGTGCCTACCAAATGAACTCTAACCGAGGCTAATATTAACAAAAAGATCGTAAATTCATCAGGCTTTTAGAAACCTGATTATCATATTTGAATGTAATGTATATTATTCTAATTAGTAAATTCTAAAATAAATCAATTCTTATTAACAAACTGTATCCATGGTGTATGAGTAAATTATTTACTGTACTTCTTTTAGTATAGCTTATGCATAATTCAAATTCATATATCAAAATTACAACTTTTCCATCCTTTCAATTCATAGAAAGTTAGTACTATTTTTATAGGCGTTTGCAAGCATATTTTCAAAAATTCGTCAAATATAGTAATTATATACCAATTCGAAAGTGGTCTGTAGCTTTTTTGTAGAGAAAGGTTCAAAGAATTTATATATGCCAGTAAAAAAGTGATAGATGTAAATTGTACAAAGTTATTAGCTCAAGAAACAAAAAAATGTTCAGTAATGAAAGGAAAAGGTTCAACTTTAAACCTACATAAAAAGTAGTAAACATTTTTGTATTTTTTTTCAAAACGTACAAAAGTTTTGTAATTTAGTTCTAAAAAGAACTGTATCAATATATTTATCAATTTCAAATTTCTTGTAGAGTGTAGATAAATCAAAGAATTGAATTGAATAATTGTAAAATGTTGTTTTCTAAAAGAATTCATTTAGTGGTCCTCGAATCACAAAATCATATCAAACGAATAAAAAACTCGAATAAGTTCCGAAAAATTGCTTCGAATCGCAAAACCGCAAATAGCGAAAACCAAATCTTATGGAAAAAGGAAGGTTATGTTCGTGACATATAGAACATTTTAAAACATTATGTATTAATTTTTTAATACCTATAAATCCTATATCGGTAATTCATTTAAACCATTGAAGAAACAATTCAATGTTTATACATAAGATACAGGCAGTCCCGCTGTACGTGATTTCACTTTTACGCAGTAAAAAAAAAGTAATTAAAAGGTTTAGTATCTAAGCCGAGTTGTTTTGAGTGTAGGCTACAGTTGATAATTTCATAAGTTATGGGAGCGTTGTTTGTCATCTCACTCTCCCCTCAAGGTCAGGGAGATGACCTCAAGGTCTCATAATTTATAACGGTACCTGTACCTCTACCCACCCCTACTTGCTCTATCATTGTTTGAGTTTGTCTATTTTTAGAACTTAGTCAAGTCCAAAGCATCAAGCAATCTTTCGCTGTCAGTAGTATCAGCAATGAATACAGAATACGTTATTCATTGGTATCAGTACCAGTAGCAAAAATATTCTAATCTAAAACGTAGTAAAAACTTAATTTCTTTCAAAATATTTTACTGTAATTTCAATTAATTCTCCCTACAACTGTCTATTTTAACGTTTTTCAACGCCAAGCCATTTCGGTGCGTGTACAAGAATGTTTTCAAAAATTCGAAAAATATAGTAATTATAAACCAATCTAAAAGTGTTCCATAGATTTTTGTAGAGAAAGGTTCAAAGAAGTCATATATGGCAGTAAAAAAATGATTGATGCAAAATTTACAAAGTTATTAGCTCAAGAAACAAAGATTTTTAGTAACAAAAGGAAAAAGTTCAACTTTAGGCCTACATAAAGAGTAAACATTTTTTGTCATTTTTTTTCCATAAATGTAAAAAGGTTTCGTAATTTAGTTTTAAATAGAAATGTATAAAAATATATATCAATTTCTTATTTTGAAAACATCAGTTTTTATGTTCCTACCACAAGACTGCTAACAAAACTAGGCCTAGATTGAATAGTAATTTAAATTTAGGAATGTATTCTTTGCCCAAAAATGAAATATTATTATAAGAAAGTGTAGAGAATAAATCAAAGAATTGAAGCGTATACTTGTAAATTATTATTTCACAAAGTATTTCAATTAGCTGTACTTGAATCATAACATAGATCAATCAAATGAAACGTCGCGCGTGCGTGTTGATAAACCTTATGACATGCCGTATTTTAACTTTTAACTTTAATCAGTTTTTTTTTTTAACTTTATTTTTAATCAGTTAATTTTTTCAGACATTAACTTTAACTTTAATCAGTTATTTTTTTCTGGCATTAACTTTAACTTTAATCAGTTAAATATATTGGTAAGCTTTCCCAAGTCTGACTATTTCCCTAAATTCCCCGTCCTCTTAATAAATTGTAAGGTAAAACATTAAGGGTTTAATCATTTTTTGAATATTTAATTACCTATTTTGAAATTTACATGTGTTCAGCTTGGCTACCTTTGTGTAACAAATCGTGATTTCAAAAATAAAAAAAATAAAACATCTAATAAAAGGTGAACGTGTGTGTTTTTTCAATTTAAACTTTGTATTTTTTTTTTTTTTATTTCTGGCGAAATCGAGTCCTCTTTTTTAAACTTGATGGTAGGCTTAGTAGGCCTATATTTATATTTTGGAAAATCTTATAGTGAAATTAATGATTAATTAATGTGAAATTGCAATCAAAATTGAGATTGCTGAGGTAAGTTTTTCACAGTTTATATACTTTTTAAGTGGTCAGAAAAGCGTTAAAATAAAGTTTAAAGAAGTCTACATTTCAAAATTTGATCATAACCACAATCCCCCAACCCAACCCGGTGCTTCACAGTACCAGAACCTTGATTTTTACAAATCAAGCACTGAATAAGTACATATACAATACATTCATGGGATGATCATACTGGTTAAAGTAAATAAAACGCTTCTTTGACGAGCTATCCCGCCAATTTATTTTTTACTAAATTACATGAGATAATGAGATTTATTCCACAATCATTTACAAATTTACAACAAAAACACAATTCGGAACTGACACCAATGAATACTTAAATTTAAAATGAATTGGTGGGTCCGGTACTCCTGAAATCGATAATCGAAATCGACTCCTAGATCGGGTCATATTCAAGATAACAAGCTGAGACTCAGCATAAATGTTTAAAATATATATTTTAACTCCTATGTCAAGTTTCAAATCGATATATTAAAATTCGGCCAATTTAGAATGAGCCAAAGCTTCATATATGAATAAGATGTCCCCTTTTAGTGATTTCCCCTGCTGCAAAATACATACCTGCATTATCTAATTTTTTCCAGACAAACCATTGCTCGGACGAAATAAATACATATGACCTTTTTTGTTGAAAAATACCTCCCCTACACGGTGGTATTTTTTATTTTTCTCTATCTTCATCCCAGCTCGAAATATATGGGATAATCGAAAAAAAAGATAATCGATTTTTTTTCGACTTTGGGAAATCGATAGACTGGTAAACTTTTTCTTATGTTAATATACATACTTTAATGTACTTATAAAAAAAATCAGCCGTATTGTAAATTACTGGAACTTTTGGTCTAAATTTACCCCTACCGACGGGCCTATAGGCATGTTTGCTGAAATTGACTTTTTGTATTCATGGATCGAGTCTATTTTTAATCCTAATAAGCAATGATCCGTCAAATTTATATCGAACACATCACTCTTAAAAATACTAAGACATCTATTTCTTATGAAAATGTGATCTACACACGTTTCAGAAGTTTGAGTAATTCGTGTAGGTTTTTCCATGAACTGAGCAAAACCGTGACTATATAACATATTTAAATACTTATGAACAATTTGGTTTTTACACAATATATTAATATTTACATCCCCTATTATAATTGTATTATGTGCTACATTTGATAAAAAATACACCAAATTCGTCCAGAAAAATATTTTCTGCGATACTCTGTAATCTATATATACAAAACAAATTAAAAAAGGAATTATTATGGTTTATTTTCATTAACATGGTATCGGCACTATTAAAGGTCACAACTAATTGAGTAGCACTTACATCAGCACATTACACCCCCAGCTCTATACATATCATTGCAGTTTTAAGACATGTTCTAATTTGGAATTGTGTAAAATTTTGTTTCGTCACTACTAATCCAAATTTTACTAAATACAATAATGCTGATTTTTAACCTTATTTGACTAAACTCTAATAGAAAGGAATCAAAATGTTTCTTATGCTTCTTATATTAGCATATAATAAATTTAAACTATTTACATTATTGTCATGATAAAAAAAATATATTTAAATCATCAGTAAATTTCATTCTGATGTTTAATTTTACGAATTAAAATATAACAATAAAAAAACTCAAAGTAATTCTGCAAAATTTTTATAATACACTTAGATCTAACTTGTAGGCTAACTTTGTCAGTTGTTGACATTTCACTTGATTCTGTCAATATCATCGTAAGAGTTGATTTTGATGGCATTGTCTCCGGGCGATTACCTGGCGAAAAACTTGTCGTCCCTGCACCAAGCAAAACTGTAGCCGACCTCTCGACACCTCTGCTTCAACCTGGCGAGAAACTGTTTGTTCTCCGGACTGAGATGGCTGTTGATGAAGACATGACTGCTTGGAAAGTTCCGGTTAATCTCCTGAGCTGTCAGTTGCTTCTTCATGCGATATGTATTTAACCATTCGTCCCTTGTAGCTCTGCTGTTGAATTGAATAATCAACGAAGGTTCGCGATCTCTTTTGTATGAGGGTACCCGGTGTGCAACCGCCACGTCGCTCTCTTGCGATGCCACCCCAATAGCTGCTCCGATGTCCTTAACCAATTCCTTCACACTCTCCCCATGTGTCGATGGGACTCCGCTCACTTCAATATTATTTTTTCGAGAATATTGTTCTATATTTCTCATTCTCTCTCGCAGTTCAACAACTTCACAACTTAAAATATTATTTTTTGTTCTCAACTCTTCATTTTCTTTCTGAATAATTCAGAATTGTTTTTTAATATCTTCCATCATGTTGTTAGATACTTCAAGTTTATTGGACTGACGAAAGTTGCTCTCACCCACAGTACAGTAGTTTCTTACTAAATCACAAAGTTTGTTGAAAGTACCTTGTTCCATCCTATAAAAGTTTTTGAACTTATCTGGATGATCGTTTAGCTGTCGAGTGGTAACAAACTGGCTTGAACCCTCAACATTGGCAGTCCAGTAGGGGTGGGTCCAATATCGACGGGGTGTGTAAAACCTACGCCGACGACATCTTCGTCTCACAACTCCAAGTAATAACATCACTTCATCCTCCTCGGATGACATTTTGCACTCGACTGACAACAACAACCGACAAATACGGTCATGCGACAAACGACAGAGAAAAGTACAAAAGACATGCATGTCTCATGAAATTTGATCAGACACGACACGTGTCTTACGACACCAGTGTGTAACTCGCCTAAGGCCTAGTGATTTTCTGTGAGCAGTGAAAGCAGTGAGCATTTAAGGAAAAGAGCAGTTAACAGTAGCAGCGATTAAATCACAGTTTACGAATAACCAACTGCTATGTGATCTATGTAACACATGCTATGATCTTCTTATACGTTTCTTTTACTGCTCAGTGCTCAGTGCTCAATACTTTCATTTAATTTGTGTTAGTAAACTGATTGTTAGTAACATATTATGGCATGTTAAAAATTCGTTACACAAGGTGGTTGTGTAAAGTGTTGCACGTAAATAAAATTGAGAATGATTATTTAATTGGTACAAAACTTAACTAAAGTAAATTTACAAACTAAACGCTCTTAATGATAATCCGATAAATACAGCAGAAATAATTATTCAATAATATTCAAAACAAAATTCTCTTTGAAATGAAAGATATTATTTAAAAAACGTAAACAAATTAAAAGTAAAGTAGAATGTCATTAAAATAATATTTGGTAAAAAAATAATAACAAGTTTAAAAATTACTAACCTTAATGACTAAGGAGTAAGTACAATCAAAATATAGGTGTCTTTAGA